>JAJOZX010000381.1:885000-1032500 GCA_023014485.1 Bathynomus jamesi
GTAAAACAAAAGGACCGATTAAGTTGTCGGCAAGAAGTCCTGCCCATACATTGATACTATATTGTTGTTGGTGCCTCGATTGGATGATGGCATGCGGATTCTCTTCAGATGGCCGTGATATTGAAGAATTCAAAATGCTTCGAGACATGCTTCTGAGAGCATCTTCTCTTTCTCTCTCTTCCTCTTCTCTTTCCTTCTTGTGTTTAGGCTACCCACATTTACACACCCACATCCATATATATATATATATATACACACACACACACACACATTTTTGTGGGCCTGAGCAGCCAGGTTAGGTTACCCCTCGGAGTTTACATACATACAACTCATATATGTCTGTAAGAAAATCTTTTCTATACATGCATACACCCCCACATACATACATATATATATTTTTTTTTGTGGGCCTGAACAGCCAGGTTAGGTTACCCCTTGGAGTTCACATACGCAGGTATATATATAAATTTTTTTTTGGGGGGGGAGAGGGGGTTCGAAAACAGTCATATCATGTGGCATGCAATGTTGCATTGCAATTGCACTCGACCTTTTTGTGGGCATACTACTGTCTAGCATTCTCTCAAACACACACTTCTCCCTCTATTCCTTATCACACATACATGCCTCTTACATACAAGAAATTCTTTTCAAAATTAAATAGAAATTTATTAAAAATAATATTTGCATTTTCGCTCTCTTCTTCTCTTTCTATGGAGGTGTTTCTGAAAGCGTTCGCTCTTGGCCCCTGAGGGTTGCATAAAAAAAAGAAATACAGATTTAATGAAGGTAAATTAGGAAATGCTACTTCGCGAGAAGACTTCAAAAGAAACACTATACATAAGAGAAAAAACTAAACCTGTATTGCTGAAACGTGTCCCCAAGAGACAAAAAGAAAGCATAGCAAACTTCAGAGAAAAATTAGAACATTACTTAAAGAACAAACAAACCGTAAAAAATATTCACGGATACAAAATTGAAGCAAGGAGAGCTAAAAATAACAACTCAAAAAGCTAAAAAACAGTATGCGAAATAGAAGTGGACCTAAAACAAACATTCATCCGCGAGACGAACGAGGAGGAAAGCAAGGGAGCAGAAAAAAACAGAAAATAAATAGCCCACAATACTTTTACCCTTTACAAAAAAATTGTAAAGTGAGTACTGGTCCGTTAAAATAAGGTTGACCAACTTAATTTTCAAGTGGGCAATATTGCACATTTACACAGCAGTGGCGGGACGCACATAAAAATCAGTATTTACTGATTTAGTGGGAAGACTGTGCTTTTTGTCAGATGATAGTTTGATAATATTGGGTGCTAGTCTAAAAACCGCAATTATATCTACAAATCAAGCAAACGACTTTGCTATTGTTTGGCACACAAAAATAATCACTGATCCACTTTTCATTGAACACGCGGCATTCTATAATCTATATCTCCCTTACGACGTTTCAATTCTTTTGACAAGGCCAGTTTCTGACGACTTAGTTTTTTTAAGGACTATAACCTAGTAATTCCTTCTAAGGCCTTACTAGGCTATATGTCTGCTAGTGGCGGTATCATTTTTTCCTAATTGTCCTAATTTCGCATAAATTAGGAAAAATTATTGCTTTAAGTATAAAATGGTGAAAGAGCGGTTTTAATATACAATATTTATTAGTTATTAACTTGATGAAAGACTAGAAGTGTATAGGTATAGGCATATAGATATATGAGGAATAAAATCTCCAATTTGTTTGTTACCTTTATGAAGAAGAAATCCTAATAATAAAATACACATTTATCATAAAATAACAGCAAATAAAATAGGGACACTTTTCTGGGACACCCTATATATATATATATATATATATATATATGTCATAAACACAAAATAAGTTGGTATCTTATTTATTTGCTTTACACAAAGCGAAGTTAATTAAAGCGGTGGTTTATCTCCACGATCTGCTCTCAAGTCAGTGATCGATGGATGTCGGTAGGAAAAAAAAATTAGCGAAAAGAGTGTTATCATTTATCTTTTGATTTTATTTATATTTACTAATGTTTGTTGCGTTCTTATTGAATTTGTTTGAATGTGTCTTAGCTAAAAGGGTTTCTATGCGAGCAAAATAGACTGGAATTCTATTTATGCTTGATAATATATTTGAAGTATTTTTGTGAATTTCTACAACCTCATCAGGGAACAGAAAGGAAAACTGTGTACATTATACACCTTGGTAATCTTGGTTTTGATTCATCCCGAATTATTCATTCTGAAAGAAGTCAGGCGTGGTGTCTCACTTTAGACCTACAGCTTAACGTGAAATCCGAACCATGAACCACCAAGGGTGGTCAGAAATTACAAAGTCCTCGGCCGGACTCTATCTGACGACCTCCCGATCAGCAGCCAGTGTCTTAACCACAAGGCTACCCAGGGTACCCATTTATCTACCACCCAATTATTTGGTATGGAAGGATGAATATCTGGGTGAACTAAGCGTCGTATGCCATCGCCACCGGGAATCGAACACAGGATTCGTAATTAGCAATGGTAACTGCTACACCAACGAGGGGCATAATATATACTGTATATATATATATATATATATATATATATATATACACACACAGGGTGTCCTGGTGTCCTGCCTCAAAAGTATTTATCGTATAATTATTAATTATTTTTGAGGCAGGACTTTTTACTCACCCTGTATATATATATATATATATATATATATATATATACCTTATGAACCTTATGAACCTTATGTTGTTTCGTGTGTTGGTCTCCCCTCACACGGAGGTCAAGCTGGTGGCCCCGCCTCTAGGTCTGGCTTGGTGGAGGAGCGAGTTGCTTTCTTGCGCTCTCCACCGTACATAGCCAGGCACGCCCGGCTCATCTGGTACTGTCGTGAGCCAGGCATCCAGTCTTTTCTTGAAGACTTCAACTTTGACCCCCGTTACGTTTCTGAGGTCCTTAGGAAGCTGGTTGAAAAGTCTTGGCCCCCTGACAACCAAGCTATTTTCCTTCAGGGTTGAGGAGGTCCCTTGTCGTGCTTTTAATTTGGGAACACTACACATTCTGCCTTTCCTATTTTCCAGTGTTGTTTGAATGGTAATTGGGATTAGTTTTAGGTTTGGTACCAGTTTTTCGATCATTTTCCATATGTAGATTATGATGTACCTCTCTCTTCTTCTTTCCAGTGAGTACAGATTTAGTTTACGTAGTCTTTCCCAGTAGTTGAGTTCTTTGCAGCCATCAATCTTGGCTGTGAAATGCCTTTGCGTTTCTTCTAGTTTATTAGTTTCTTCCTTTTTATATGGGGACGTCAAAACTGAGCAGTATTCAAGTTTTGGTATAATCAGTGTTTTTAGCAGGGGAATCATTACTGTCCTGTCCCTTCTCTTGAACGTTCTTAGAACCTGTCCGGCGACTCTTTTTGCTTTATTTATCGCTACCTGATTTTGTGTTTCGAATTTCGCATCATCTGTCATTATTGTCCCGAGATCAATCGCTTTCATGCTTCTCTGAATTTCCTGTCTATCTGGAGCATAATATGCAGTCTGTTTAAGTTCTTCTTTTCTACCATATCTCAAGAGCTGAAATTTCTCGGCGTTGAATGACATGTTGTTGTCTTCTGACCATTTGTATATTTTGTTCGTGTCCCTCTGCAAGGCCTCCACGTCATGTACATCGCTGATTTTTCTGCTGATCTTTGTATCGTCTGCAAAGGATGTTACTATACTATTGCTGTTTACTCCGCTGTCTATGTCTGTTAGCATGATAAAGAACAGGAGTGGGGCCAGTACTGTCCCTTGTGGTACTGAGCTGCGTACTTCCGATTCTGATGATGATATACCTTGAATTTTGACGACCTGAAGACGATCACTAAGGAAGTTGTAGATCCATTTTCCCACTTTGCCTGTTATTCCCATGTCTTTAATTTTATGTGCTATTATACCATAGTCACATTTATCGAAAGCTTTAGCAAAATCTGTGTATATAACATCGTAGTTGTCATTGCCTTCCAAGCTATGCATCTAGGATATTGTTGTAGTGCTCTATTAGTTGTGATAGGCATGATCTACCTGATCGGAATCCATGCTGATTTTCGTTGAATCTTTCCCGTGTCTCCAGGAAATCATAAATTTTCTCTCTATCTATTCTTTCAAATACTTTGGTGAGGTGGGACGTCAATGACACTGGTCTATAGTTCTTTGCTTGAGATCTGTCCCCTCCTTTATATATAGGGACAATGTTTGCTCTTTTCAAGATGCTCGGTATTTCCCCAGTGTCTAGGGATCTTCTCCATATCCAGTATAAAGGTGTAGCTATTTCATTTTTACAGTTTTACAGTTACCTTATATATATATATATATATATATATATATATATATATATATATATATATATATATATATATATATATGTACAAGTTTTCTCTTTCAAAATGGTTGAAGAAAAAGCGTAAAAAAATTATTTCGTGTTTTGTATTTTTTCAAGGAATGAACTTTTAGAATTTTGGTCAAAATTTAAATAAAGATGACGATATTATCAGGTTACTCACTTTTTACTTGCAAAATTTTAGGTACACATTTTTATAGACGTAATGGTTACCGTGTACACACAAACACACACACACACACACACATACACACACACACACACACATGCTCTCTCTCTCTCTCTCTCTCTCTCTCTCTCTCTCTCTCTCTCTCTCTCTATATATATATATATATATATATATATATATATATATATATATGTATATATTATACAGTATATGTATGTATGTACAGTATGTAAGTATGTATGTATGTATATGTGTGGTAGTAGTATTTTGGGGATGTTTAACCTCCTTTATAATATCGAAGCTCATTTGACTGAGGGGACCTAGAGTTTTACACTAGAACCGAACCACGGGTCGCTACATTATCTGGAGTCAGAGGAGGGTCGTCCATCCAACTACGAACAGACCCAACGTCGCTTATAACTTTGCTTTCTGCATGACGGAAAACAGGTATATAAAGGTGTTTGTACTAAAATTTATATATATATATATATATATATATATATATATATATATATATATATATATATATCTATATATATATATATTATATATATATATATATATATATATATATATATATATATATATATATATATATATATATATATATATATATATATATATATATATATATTAGGGTGTCTCATTAATACATAGAAATTTTTTTTTTTCGATTTTCTCTTGCTCGCGAATGCTGCCCCGATTTCAATAGGCATAGAGCTTCTAAAAATCGAAAAATGATGGGAATCGAACAGTATTTAGAGGTCACTCAAGTTTAACACTTTCTTGTAGCTATTTCGGAAAAAAAAGAAATTTCTATCATTCTCTTATTCTCTTTATTTCTGAACAAAAATGAAAATAAACGAAATGCACCTTTCATTAATTGAAATAAGCGCGTATAAATGGATTGTTTTCATCATCAATCTGTCCTACACTACTTGATTTTAGTCTTCAAGCTCTCCTTCGTCTTGACGGGGATCAACTTCTGGTGAGCCCGAACCACCTTGAGGACGAATTGCTTCTGCTTCTCATCACGCGTGATGGTGGAATTGAATCTTTTCATCAAAGCGATACCACGCTCGCGGCGTCATTGACCACCTTCAGGGCTTTCACCCTCTTTTGCGCCGTGATCCAATCCTGGTCATTGATCCAATCCTCTGGATCTTTCATGAGGAAGGTGGGAGACTCAGATTCTGGAAGGATCGCGCGGAAGAAGACTTCTTTTGTTCTCCGGGTGACGAAGAGCTCGATGGATTGCTGTGGATTGAAGTTCTTCGGATCGATCCGCTTGAGTCCTTTCTTCGTGGCGGGGGATTGAAGTCGTTGGACCATCTTTAGCTTCGTGTCCTTTGGAATGCGGTCGTCAAAGAAACCAAGCCCCACGAGATCCTCTGAGAGGTACCACAGGTGCCTTTTCAAGGCCATGGATGCCGTGTGGCTGACTTCCTTGTCAGGGTAGGCCTCGAGCAGGCGAAGGAACTCTAGGTCGTTCAGTGGAGCTCGATTCGAGACCATTGCCTCATTCCACTGCTTCACGTACGCGAGGGAGATGAACAAACACAGCCGCCGAAGTCCTCCTTCTTCCCTGGCTGTCAGGTCCAGTTGGTGACGGAACATGAAAATCTTGAGGGCATAGATGGCTTTGGCCATCCATCTGGCGTGGTGATAGGCCCCAGGCTGACGAAATCCCCCCTGGACCTGACCGCCAAGGAAGCGGTAGGAAGGATGAGGAGTTCACGGTAGTCTTCTCGGGGATGTGTGCCGTGGGAAAGCGTCTGCTGCAGGTATTTCTTCATGGAAGACGCTTGATTTGCCCAGTTGTCAGTTGTTGTGGGATTGCTTTCGTCACCGATGGACAAGAATGACCCTTTGTCAATGGAGGCCCACCGCTGTTGAAATCTTTTGAAGAGGAGAATGTCAGGGGAAGAGGACGGCCCCAGACATCGCACGAAGACATCCTTGAGTAAGATCTCCAAGACGTGGTGACGGCAACCACCACAACATGGGACGGCCAAACTCCTGCTCAATGCGAACGCAAGCACCTTGGATCATCCCAGCGTTCACAGCTGTGGTGTCGAATCCCAGTCCAATGATTTGCTCCGAAATGCCAAAAGCCTGGACTTCCTGGAGTACGGCTGCAGCCTGTTCTTTTCCAGTGCCGTCCACCGCAACGGGTACACCAAGAAGCTCCTCGACTCCATCGCCCGTCACCACAACAGCAATCCGGTCAACCTCCTTCTTCTCCTTGGCGATATCTTCCAACAGTTTCCCATTTTAGTGCAAGACTAAAGGACCAGAAGCTTCGAACTTTCGGGTCAACTCTTCTCCCATCTCCTTTCGGATCTTGTTCCGTGTTCGATGAACAGTTGCTGGCGAGATTACCAGGTCATCCAGGTCATGACCCAAACTCTGAGCTGCTGCTGCAAAGGACGACGTTGCTTGTCTCACGGACATGTTGTCGCGATCCCAAGCAGCGATGAGATTCGGGTTCGTGAGGGCATTCATTCGCCTTTTCTTTTGAGTCTGGGCCTTGCTGGTGCTGGGCGCTTGGTACGTCTCGTCGTCATCATCCTCGTCTTCCGTGTTAATTTCAGTGCTGCTACCATCCACCTCCAAGATCGCTACCTCCATGAGCTGTGTCACCCCAGCATCCCATTTACTCTTCCTAGCCGTGGCTGCAAGATCCCTCTTCCGCTTCACAGCTTTCTTCTTCGCTGTCTTCTGGTCCACCCCCGCAAGACTTGACGACATCCTGTCTTCCCTCTGCGAGGTGAGAAAATCCTTGTCCTCCTGAGGGACCTTGGAGGAGGATAGCGCGGAGTAGTGAGCCACGTCAAACACGTCTTCCAAATCCGACTTGAACATCCCCTCCTTGTACCGGTAACCCTCTTGCGGCTTTGTCCTGTTCTTCTTGAGTGCGTCGTAGGTATCGATCAACTTCGCCAGCTTCTCCCCTGCGTACTTCTTGGTGGTAGTTGGTATGTTGGCCTTCTCCAGATGGGCCAGATGGTTTCCACCACCAGGCGAATGCTCTCCGATTTGGTCTTCCTTCCCTCTTGCTCTTGGTGGTGGTGGAAGTAAAGGAGCAGGCATTGCTCCTTCGATGGAAGTCGTGGACAAACAATCGCTGCAATTGGGGCCTTGTCCAGCAACCACAACTGGTTTCCTGCTCTAGTAACCATCACCTGCGAAAGAGAAGAAAATCTTGTATAAGTGAAACAGAAGTGGCGAACTTGAGTGACCCCTAAAAATCCTCCTACAGCTGTCAAATTTTGTGATAACAATCCTTTAAAAAGGTGTAATACGGGCAAGCGTCGCCCCGACCCGAAATCCTCCATTCGTATATTTGAGACACCCTAATATATATATATATATAATATATATATATATATATATATATATATTACTATATATATATATATATAATATATATATATATATATATATATATATATATATATATATATATATATATATATATATATATATATATATATATATATATATATATATATATATATATTATATATATATATATATATATATATATATATATAATTATATATATATATAATTTAGGGCTAAAATCTCAAATAGTTGGAAATGCTCTCCACATGGCTGCACTTATTCCTTTACATGTGAAGTGATTTTGTGCAAAATATCTGTTGTTTCAGTACATAAAAGGTCGCTATGATTTTCACATTTTCAATTAATTAATTAACTAATCATTTTCTACCCGCTTCATTTTTAGAGGACGCGGCAGTCACGCCACATTGACTCCGCCCACCTTTCAGAGGATGATGCAATTGTTCGATTTCTTGTATAATGCTGTTTGTGAATCAGACAAATCATTTACCCATGCATCATTTGAAGTTTAAACTTGTTGGAGGACGGTTTTAAGTTCGTTCAAACTTCAAGAGCTTAGGAATAGTATATCATGTAAGTATTAATTCATATGTATTAATTACACAGCTCAACAAAAAAATTTTTTTGTTTCGTTGCCAAGGAAATTCGTACGAATTTAGGGTATTTTGGGGTTGCTGAATTCCAAAATGAAAGTAGTTTTTCCGATTTGGCTCTAGTTCTTGAGATACTGAATACCCTCAATTAATAGGAAACGTAACCATAACGCGTGCATATGGGAAGCTACCGGAACATTCTAGATGGTGAGACACGCGAATATTCTTAGTGTTTACTCCGCGATCATTCTAGAATATTCCCCCTCCGTATATAAGTCACCGGCCACCCAACCAGTAAGTAGGCTCCGCCTGAACATTAATTTTTTTGCATTTTTACGTGTTTCAATGGGGTACCAATTATCTCATAAATTAGAGCCAATCTAGCAAAACCGATGTCATATTCGGAATCAGCACCACAAAGTTACCCCAAAATCACTCTAATATGATTGGCAATAAAATGAGTGTTGGCCAGTGTTATTAATTCATATACAGGGTGTCCCATAAGTCCGGCATCATAGGAGAAATTCATATTTTTCTATTTCTACAAACCATAATTCATATTTGTCTCTTTCTACAGGCCATAATGTCTGTGAGCAAGGAAGAACGAATCCAGATAATTCTACTCATAGATTTTTATCTCTGGGACCACTTGAAAGCGCTGGTATGCGCAGAGAAAATTAGGAGTGTTAAACATTTGCGGCAGCGCATTATTGGGGCATGTAACACCATTACTCCTGACATCATTCACCGTGTGCTTGCTGACTGGGTATCACGTCTGAATTTGTGTATTGAAAACAATGGTGGACATATTGAGCACGTTCTGTAAATAAAAGCTTTTGTTTTGCCTTTTTTTATTATTTTTCCTATGATGCCGGACTTATGGGACACCCTGTATATTAAGTATTAATTCATATGTATTATATTTATTCAGTATAAATATATATATATAATTATGTTCTTTATATGCAAATTTATGACCAGTAAGGATGTTGCTATTAAATTAAATGATTAAAATTGTAATTGTGCTTTGGTGCTAAACGGTTAATGCATTATTTCCTCTCATTTTTCAGGTTATGGCTAGAAGTACTTGCTTATCGGCAGAAACGTGGGTTCTAGGAAAGCCCAGCAACGAGTTATCAACTGCAAGGCTACCCACATGTGGTGATGTGTTTCGTTTGGTTCAGTTTCACCACCATGAACAGTCCAAGACCTTGAAAGAGAGCTACAACTTGGCCTGCAAAGAGGCCCTGCAAGTATGGCAGAGAGCAAGGATTCCTAAACAGCGAGTCGATTCCTGCGTTAGGAAGCTGTCAAAACTGTACGAAGAGTTCCTTGCGTTGAAGAAAAACCAGAAGACGCAGCTACAAAGCTGCAGAGTGAAAGAGAGCATGTTCCAAGAGACTCTCTCAGAGCTTTTCGACAATGAAGAAAACCGCCAATTCCTGATAATGCAACGAGAAGACGTCTTTCCCTGCAGTATGGCAGGCCCTGACAAGATTAATTTTGCCAAGGAATACCGCAAGAGATGTCGACAGGAGAAGGATGCTGACAAAGCTCTAAGGTACAAAGAAAGAGAGGCTGCATTCCAGGCTGAAGCTGCTGCTCTTCCGTCATCCAGCACATCCACTTCATCCTCTGAAGAATTCAACGCTGAAGACGATGATTATCGTCCGTCGACTTCAACCGGAAGAGCAGATGTACACTCTCATCCTCCGAAACGAAACAATATCTTCACATCACCAGATGTGGTTGCTGCTCTTGATCGCGTCAACCTTCCCGATCGAGAAGTAGTCTTCGTTGCTGGATCAGTCGCTCAAGCCCTGGGCTATGATATTTCTACAATGACTCTTTCACGCAGCTCCATCCGTCGTTCAAGAAGGCAAGCAAGGCAGGCAGCAGCCAAAGAGGATCAAGCTTCGTTTTCTGTCGAAGGACCCGTTCTTCTTCACTGGGATGGGAAACTACTTCCCGACATCGGCGGCGCAAAGGAAACAGCCGAACGAACCGCGGTAATCGTTAAGGGAAATGGGATGGAAAAACTAGCCGTGCCAAAAATACATCTAGCTACAGGAGAAGAACAGGCCAAGACTTGCATTTCGACGATTGATGACTGGAATCTTCACGGTGAAATCCAAGGTCTCGTATTTGACACAACTGCATCTAATACTGGCCTTCACAGGGGAGCCTGTACCATGATTGAAAAAGCAGTAGGGAGGGAACTTGTCTGGATTGCTTGTCGATATCATATCTTTGAAGTCGTCTTGTCAAACACCTGCAACGCAATTCTTGGACCCGGAAATGACTCTCTTTAAACGTTTTAAGAAAAAATGGCCATCACTTCAGAAGGATTCCTTCATGAAGGCTTCAAACAACCTATTCAGAGATCTAAAGATGTTCCAACTTCGAGAGGAAATGATCTAGTACTTCACAAAGGCACTGGAGTCTAAACAATCGCGTGATATCTATGAGGAATTGCTACGACTCTGCCTCACCTTCTTCGGGTGCCGTGATGAGAAAGAAGTTAAGGTCCGCGCTTCAGGACCAACTCACCATGCACGCTGGATAGCCAAGGCCATCTACGTCCTCAAAATTTATTTGTTCAAGCATCAACTACAGCTGACAGCATGTGAGACGGAGAATATCACCGAGCTCTCTCTCTTTATCGCCTTGGTCTACGCACGTTTTTGGAACGAGGCCCCCGTCGGAATCAACGCTCCTTTCAACGATATTCTGCTTCTTAAAATCTTGCAAAAGTACCCAAATCAGACCATTTCCAAAGCAGCATCCACAGCTCTTCAACGGCACCTGTGGTATCTTGAAGAGCATCTCATCGGCCTTGCATTCTTCGATCCTAGAGTCGATGCCGAGACCAAATGGGAAATGGTCGTAAACCTCCAACGTAACGAGAATACCACTGTTACTTTTCGATTGAAGCTTGAAGGAAACATTGAAGATTTGAATTTGTATGAAATGGTCACCAAATGGACCCTGGGAATCTTCAATCTGTTAAAGAAAGAAGGAAGGAAGGCAGCGGAGGATACCTTCCTGAGGACCGATCCCAATTCCTGGACAGAGGATGATTGTTTTCAAGAGTTTCGACGCACAGCGATCAACCTAAAAGTTGTCAGTGATTCGGCGGAGAGGCGTATCGCCCTTATCAAGGCATATAATATAAGGTTGTAACATATATTCTGCTCGATTTTTTAGTTCATTCAGAACAAAAATTAAATGACTTATAAGGACAAATTTGCTCGAATTTTTACTTTATTCACAACAAAAATTAAATGACATAATGACAAATTAATCATCAATATAATTCCCTCCTTTTTCTATAACCTCCTCCTACCTGTAGAAAAGTTTTTTTAAGCCACGTTCGAAGAAATTCCTTGGTTTCGAGTTAAAAAAAGCGATCACTTCGTTTTCGATAGCTTCCCTGTATTGCAACTTTTGTCCATCTAGGTGGTGTTGCAGACTTCTGAATAAATGGTAGTCTGAAGGTGCGATGTCCGGAGAATAAGGTGGATGAGGCATTTTTTCCCAACCAAGTGCCTCCAATTGGGCAGTGGTGATTCGAGTAGTGTGAGGGCGCGCGTTATTCTGGTGGAATAGAACACCTTTGCGATTAATTAATGCAGGACGTTTTTCTTGTAATGCTATCTTCAATCGTTGGAGTTGTTGGCAGTAGACTTCAGCTGTGATTGTTTGGTTATCTGACAGAAGCTCAAAATTAATAATTCCCTGCATATTCCCTGCATATCCCTGCTAAGCCACTGATGTCGACGCTTAATATTGTTATAGAGGAGCCATTTTTCATCCCCAGTGACGATCCGATTCAAAAACGGTGCCTGCAGTTGCCGAGAATACAGTGATGTGCAAATATCGATTCGATGTTGAAGATTCGCTTGTGACAAATCATGCGGAACCCATTTTCCAACCTTCACTACTTTTCCTACTTTTCCTTCTGTATCATTCTGTATCGTGATAAAACCTGTGCGAACCTGTCGCTGCGTGTATTTTGCAACATTTCTAAAACTATTTCACATTGTCTTGAGGTTATTCTATTATCTATCGTCCGTTTTCTAATCGAGCAGAATTTATGTTACAACCTGATACATCTTGTTATAGAGGGAAATTTGCCGCTTACGCGTTTACAATGGCTAATAATAATGAACAGTTAGTTTGCAGGTGGTGCTCAAACTTGGAAGTGCTGAGGAACGAGTTAGAACGTGAGAAGGAGGCCAGAGTAAGCCTTGAAGAAAGGGTGATGCTCCTGACGGCAAAATTAGAATCCCTTGAGACTCCAGTTGCGACCCCTCCTGCCTCAGTTTCTATTAATAATATAAATAGTATTAATAGCCCTCTCTCTTCTCCTAGTTCCCAACCCTTCGTTCGAGTGCGTAATGGAGCCCCATTGAGAAAACCTAAGACATGTCTACCAGTAATAACAAACAATAAGTTTTCTGTTTTAGGTTTTGAAGATGATGATGAACCGGAAATACGACTCGTTGGCGATTCCATTGTTCGAGGACAGCGCGAGGAATTCTGTGGGAGAAACCCTCGTCGTAGGCGCCGTTACTGCTACCCTGGTGCAAGGGTGGAGGATATAACTAATAGTGTTGACCAATTTACAGATGGTACCTCCGAGGACAAAACGTATGTTATTCATGTCGGTACTAATAACGTTTTAAATTCTAGATCCGAAGAACTGCTGGCTAGGTAGAGGGACTTATTAGAGCGATTAAAGGAAAAAACTAATAAGATTGTTTTAACAGGTATACTTCCTCGAATTATCCATCGTAACGATTTCTACAGCAAGGCGACCTATATTAACAATAACCTAAAGTCTCTTTGCCAACAGGAAGGAGTGCATTTTGAGAATTTTTGGAACAGTTTCTACGGCAGGAGGGACTTGTTCCTCGGAGATGGACTTCATCTTAATGACGTAGGAGCTGCGCGTTTAGGAAGACTATTTCATAATAGTCTCTTCTTTTCAGGCTGCCGTAACTCGAACGGTCCCAGCGTAAATTCCATAAATTTCCACTGCGCTCGCGAAGTTGTCGCAATTACAAACAATTTGAAGGTTCTATCCTTAAATGCTCGTAGCCTACGAAATAAAATAAACGAATTTTTTTCTTTAATTGCTTGTAAAGACTATGATATAATTGCGATAAATGAATCGTGGCTTAGCACTGAAACTCGTGACTTTGTAGGGGAGTATCAAATTAAAGGTTATAGACTTTTTGTTAAAAACAGAATAGGTAGGCGAGAAGGCGGTGTTATGTTGTATATCAAAGATAATATAGCGAACGTTATAGAAGTAAAGCACACAATTCCAGAACCGATAGATTCGACTATAGCAGAACTTAAATTGAACGATTTCAAACTTGTTGTTGCGGTTATATATAGGCCCCCTAATCAAACAGCTGATACGGACGAAGCGTTATATCGTGAACTAAAGCGAATAATCGGTAGTGAGCAGGCTTTAGTTATGGGTGACTTTAATTGCGCTAACGTAAATTACGATACAATGCAGGGAGACGCGGAAGGTAATCGTTTAGTTAATTTTCTCCAGGATAGCTTTCTTATTCAAAAGGTTGGGGAACCTACGAGGTTGGACAGTATTTTAGATTTAGT
The DNA here is from genome assembly GCA_023014485.1 of Bathynomus jamesi. NCBI lineage: Eukaryota > Metazoa > Arthropoda > Malacostraca > Isopoda > Cirolanidae > Bathynomus > Bathynomus jamesi. The sequence goes on from JAJOZX010000381.1 coordinate 899,143, forward strand.
AATAACTACGGATGATAGGCTAATTACTGATCTTCAAATAATAGAACCAGTTGGGCAATAGCGATCACAATATGGTACAGTTTGTCCTCTCAGTAAGTCACTCGAAACCAGCTAACTCGACGAAAATTCCTAACTTCCAGCACGCAGACTTTTGTAAATTTCGAAATAAATTGTCACACGTCAATTGGGAGAACGTGATGGGGAACTCCAACGCAAAACTAATGTGGGAATCGTTCGAAACAGTATTTAGGACTATAAATGAGGAATGTGTACCGTACAAAATTAAGCGTGCGAGAGTAAACAACAAGCCCTTGTGGTTTACTTCTAGAGTAGGAGACATTATAAAGAGTAGAGATAGGGCTTATAGGCTACATAAGTGCGATAAAGACAATTTGTGGTTACGAAACAACTACATATCTCTAAGGCGTGAAGCGAAAAGTGTAGTAAAAAAGTCCAAGCGCGAATTTGAAATCTCCATAGCTCGTGACGGTAAAGAAAACCCCAAGCGATTCTTTCAATACGTCAATAATAGAAATCCAGTAAAGAGCGTCTTGGGGCCTTTGAAAAATGTAAACGGAGATCTAGTTTCTGAAAAAAAAGAAATGGCTACCTTGCTAAACGAATTTTTTACGTCAGTTTTTACTATAGAAGATGTAACAAATATCCCTACGGTCACGGATATAATACCGTTTGATCATGGTAATATTTTGGATAATATAGTGGTTAGTGAAGGGGGGTAACGCGCTATATTGATAAAATGAAAACGCGTAAATCACCGGGGCCGGATTCCATATATCCCATACAACTAAAAGAATTAAAAGATAGCATTGTTGTGCCGCTAACAAAGATTTTTAATGCGTCTATTTCTGAGGGGTGCGTACCAGATAATTTCAAGTTAGCAAACGTAACACCTATCTTTAAGAAAGGCGATAAAGGTGCGGCGGGAAATTATAGGCCAATCAGTTTAACGTCTGTTGTAGGTAAGCTACTGGAATCAGTAATTAGGGATCGTATAGTCGAACACTTAGAATTACATAAACTAGTTAGAAATACGCAGCACGGATTTAGGCGAAACAAATCTTGCTTAACTAATCTTTTAGAATTTTTCCAAAGCGTGGTTGACGTTTACGATAGACATCGGGCGGTTGATGTAGTGTATTTAGATTTTCAAAAAGCGTTTGACACTGTGCCGCACAAAAGACTCATTGAAAAAAACTAAGGCTCATGGAATCAGGAGTGTAGTAATAAATTGGCTAGAAGAGTGGTTGCGAGGCAGGAAACAGAGGGTGGTCGTTGATGGAGCGGAGTCGTGTTGGGCTAATGTAGCGAGTGGCGTCCCTCAGGGTTCTGTATTGGGCCCCTTGCTTTTTCTTATATATATTAACGATTTAGATGTCGGCCTAGTCAGTACAGTTTCAAAGTTTGCGGATGACACGAAGCTGGGTGGTAGGGCGATTAATGACGAAGATAGAGGTAAAATTCAGGAAGATCTGAATAAAATCGTTGATTGGTCAGTCACATGGCAAATGAGATTTAACGTTGATAAGTGCAAAATTTTGCATATAGGTTCGCGTAACGGTAATTTTGCGTATAGTATGTCAGGGAAAGATTTAACAAGCGTAGAGCAGGAAAAAGATTTAGGAGTTATAGTCACTGGTGATTTAAAAGTAGCGAAACAAAGTACAGCAGCGGTCAATAAGGCGAACAAAGTGTTAGGTTTTATAGCTCGAAATTTTGAGTGCAAATCGCGCGATATTATATTTCCACTTTATAAATCATTAGTTAGACCTCATTTGGAGTACGCGGTCCAATTTTGGAATCCGCATATGCGCAAAGATATAGACAAAATCGAGAGTTCAAAGACGAGCACTAAGATGATTCCGTCGCTTAGGTCAAAGTCGTACGAGGATAGGCTTAAGGAATTAAAATTTACAACACTCGAGACTAGGAGGTTAAGGGATGATCTAATCCAGGTTTTCAAAATTATGAATGGGTTCGATAACGTAGATAGAGATAGCTTTTTCGAAATATCTCAATATAATAGGACTATAAACATGTTTAAAAATCGATTAGACGCATATGTTGATAGAAAGGGTATAGTTTAAGGTAGTAAAATTAAGGCTTTCTGGGGATAGATCCCACAGCTCAACACAAGTGTTGTGGGATATAGGGAGGCAGCGTCTTGGGTTAGGGGATACTCTCTGTCCTTACACACCCCATTTAAAGAGATTCCTCTGCCGAGCGGTGCCCCCCATAGTACTGTGAGGTATTGAAAAACTCATGATCTTCACTTGCCCCACAAACACCTTTAAATGGGAGACCCAAAATGGGTGCACACACATTTCTTCATTACTGTACAGTCTTTACAGACACACCTACACTTTTCCTCGTAAGTGTATATATTGTAATGTATATGGTTGTAAATTTTGACTTGGTCCGCAATCGATATGGACCGTGACTTGATGGGTACCGTAATGAAATTGACTGGATTCTTTGGATCTGATATATTTGCATGTCCGTTATAAATAGATATAGAGTGTAACATATTTGTGGATAGTAGTCTATTATGACTTGATCCTCTGGATCCAGAGATTCTATCTTTAGTTTTAAATCGATAATTAATTAGTTTTAAATTGATAATTATTTAGTTTCGTAAAAATTGGTCGTTGCCAATTTACCGGCAGTTTTTACATAAATTTCTTATGTTCTTGTGGTTCGGAACCCACGTAAAATTGTAGGTCCCCTCCGCCACCACGGAGGACATACAGAATACACGATTACGAACACAGTTAGGTAGACCAGCCATGAGTGGATCCTAGGGTCTTTGTTGGTCTGAAACATTATAACATTATAACATCTTTGACGAAAGATGAAGAACAAAAACAATTCATCCTCCGATTAGTAGCAAAACATCGCCAAGACTACTCATCGTCTTCGAAGGAGTCAGTGATGAAGCGTTAATCTAAGTAATGTAATTTTCTATTAAACATATCATTTTTGTTCTTTAAAAATTAATGTTTTCTTTAAGAGTTATTCTGTTTTCTAAAAAAAATAAGCTGTTTTCTTTGAGATTTAATCTGTTTTCAAACAAATAAACTAGTATTTGCCCTTGTTTTTTCATTTTTTGACCCAGAAGATCAATCTACTAGAAAATGAATAGTAAAATGAAATTCATAGCGACCAGTAAATATCATTCAATTAGGCTGAAATTTGGCATGGAGATGTTTGATAGATATAGGAACAGGAGCAGCCATGTGGAGGTAAAAATTAAATTTTTTAATTTTTTGGACCACCCTAAATATATAAATATATATATATATATATATATATATATATATATATATATAATGCGCAGACTGTGCATGGAACAAGGAACCCTTCTGGGATATTAAATACACATGGGTCGAATAAGTAACAGTAAATAACACACATTAAAGTTTTTCTATTTTATGGTGGAATACCAACGCGGGCAATGGGTCACTAGCAAAGAGGTGCCAAAATATAGCTTTTCTTACCAGCTCTCTGCTAAGGAGATAAGACCCAACTTTGGAAAAGGGTCTAGACCACTGGTTCTCAGCCGGTGGGCCATGGCCCACTTGCTTGTCTTTTAGCATCATGTTAATAAATGTTAATAGCAAAAATTTGCTTATTAAACCTTATGTAAACATGATACCAGCTTAGCAACATGGGAGGTGGGCCATGAGTTATTCGAATCAGCTCTATTGGGCCATCGCTTCAAAAAGGTTGGGAACCACTGGTCTAGATTCTAGGGTTTGAAGATAACCTACACATGGATTCAGAACCTCAGTATACGCAAAAAACGCGTTGCATTTACATCGGATTGAGTTCACATCAATGAAAAGGGAAACTATTGTATTTTTAACCAAAATTCAAAACTTAAACCCCAACCGGCAACTTTGAGCGTCTGTCTAATGTTATACAACTCAGAATAGTCCACTGAGATAACTTATAATACACGGACTGTGCATGGAACAAGAAACCCTTCTGGGATATTAAATACACACTCTGTGTATTACATAAAAGTTATCCCAGGAGACCTTTCTGAGTTGTATCATATATTATTATTATTTTTATTATTATCATAATGTTTTCTTCTTTTCTTTGAAGTTTTATCGCACTCTGAACTCAAAAGATTCAAAATGGCGGAAGAAGAAGTTGAGGCGCACTTGTGTTTCCAGTTATACTTTTTTATTTATCATCCATTCTCATCTCATTAAAATTAATAAAGACTTTATACAATACTTTATACAACAATACAACATATTTTTTATAGAATTCCTATTTCAGGAACGCTCTCAATATATAAAATATTTATAGACGATACCTCTACACGATAAGCATCAAGTCTGAGGAAATAAATCTCAAAGTTGTCGAGACAAGATCACTCAATGAAAGACACGTGAGGAATTGCTTCAGTTCCAAATAAAATGAAAGGACGCTCAATACAGCATTTCGACATTCATTCACGCTTAATAGAAAGACAGCTTGAAAAATAACTAAAGAACAGAAGTTGGCTGAATAAGACCGAGAGAGAGAGAGAGAGAGAGAGAGTAAAAATTTGAGTTTTAAAATAAAATTCTAAGAATTTATTGAAGAGTAAAACTTGGTTTAAACTCGACTGCAAATCCTATCAAACTCAGAAATTGCACATCCAGCAAGCTTTTCACACTATATATATATATATATATATATATATATACTGTACATGGAAGAGATAATAATAATCAAAGAAGAGAATACGCTAGAAATTGTGGGAGGACAGAGAAGAAGCAGGTTCGAGAGCCAAAAGCGGTGACTAAAATTAAGAAACTGCAAAGACATCAACACCAGAAAAATATTAGGTGATAAACTGAGGAGTATAGATTGCGTCATGCACGGTCTAATTGAGAACCATACAGACAAAGAAGATGGCGTTATAGAAGCGATAAAGGTTAAGCCAAAATACTTCTTGAATTTTGCAAAAAGGAAAGCGGAAAATCACGCGACTATCGGACCTTTGAAGAAAGAAAACAATGTATTAACTGATAATTTAAAATCATCTTTCAATATCCCCAAAACTGATACGCTAATATGCGATAGAAATGCGTTCTTTGAAGAAGAATTACAAAGAGGGAATATATAACGGACTTTAACTTCACAACAGATGATATCACACAAGCTATAGAGAAACTAAAATCACACTTGGCTGCAGGGCCGGACAAATGGAATGCCACACTGATCAAAAACTGCAAGAATGAAATTGCTAAGCCCCTATATTGGATTTGGAGACGATCACCAGACACGGGAGAAATACCGAGCATCCTCAAGAGAGCGAACATAGTTCCAATATATAAAGGAGGAGATCGATCCGAGGCTAAAAACTATAAGCCATTGTTGCTTACGTCTCATCTCACCAAAATATTTGAGCGAATAGTTAAAGAAAAAATTTATGACTTTTCGGAAAATCGAGAAAATTAAATAAAAACCAACATGAATTCCGTCAGGCAGATCATGCCCTTCGCAACTAATGGAACACTATTACGGCATTACTGATACACTCGAAAACAATATGGGGATAACAGGAAAAGTAAGAAAATTTCTTATTGAGTGGCAGCAAGTCGTTCCAGTTCAAGGAAGATCTTCATCAGAGTCAGAGGTCCTTAGCTCAATACTACAAGGAACAGTATTAGTTCCATTACTATTCATAATCATGCTAATTGATATACATGATGTAGTTACTAGTGACAGCACACCAACATTCTTTACCGATGATACAAAAATTAGTAGAAAAATAAGAAATCCAAAGGATGGAGGATCTCTACAAACAGACATAAACAGAATCTACAATTGGTTTGAAATTTAGCATCGAGAAATTTCAACTATTAAGGTAGCGAAGAAAGGAAGAGCTAAAGTACATGGAACACTATACCCCAAATGGACAGGAAATTGAGAGAAATTCTAAAGCAAAAGATTTAGGTGTTCTAGTGACTGATGACGCGAAATTTGCAACAAAAAAAGATACCAGTAAACAGAGCAAAAAGAATAACTGGACAGATACTGAGAACCTTTAAAATAAGGGATAGGAATATAGTGTTTCCTCTGTTGAAAACGCTGATCATGCCCATGTTGGAGTATTGCTCGGTCTTAACATCTCCACATAAAAAAGAAGACATTAGTCAACTAGAAGGGATTCAAAGAAGCTTCATAGCCAAGATCAATGGATGCAAAGAACTAAATTACTGGGAAAGGTTCGTGAATTAAATTTATATTCAATAGAAAGAAGAGAGAGGTACACCATTTTTTACACTTGGAAAATAATGGAAGAACTAGTCCCTAATCTTACTATGAACCCTATAACCACTCAAACAACAGTGGAAAGTAGGAAACGAAGAATGAGGGAACATCCTCAACCCTGAAGGAAAATACTCGTAGAAAATACTCATAGTTTTCAAGACTGCTCAACCAGCTGCCCAAGGAACTAAGGAACACGAGTGGTGTAGCGGTGGATATCTTCAAAAGAACACTAGACGCCTGGCTCAGAACAATTCCAGATGAGCTGGGAGTACCTGTCTATATGAAGTAGAGAGCGCAAGAAACCATCTCTTTACTTCACCAGGCCAACTCAGGAGGAGAGGCAACAAACATGACGTCCGTGAAATGGGGAATCATCGCACGGAACATCTGAAAGGTTGAAAGGCATACACACACACACACACACACACACACACACGCACAATATATATATATATATATATATATATATATATATATATATATATTATAACATATATATAATATATATAGTATATATATATATCTTGACGATAAAAGCCAGCGAAAACCCAATAAATTTCATGTCCTCATAACAGAAAGGGTTCCCATTCTTGAACTCCATAATTGATAACTCACTTTATAGTTTATATAAGCAGCATAAACAGAAAATATTCCCGCAACGCCTTATAAGAGATCATACAGCCATGAACACTCATCAAATTTTACGACAGCTCATAAACGAAAGACCCATTATATATATATATATATATATATATATATATATATTATATATATATATATATATATATATATATCTGTGTGCGTGCGTGTGTGTGTGTGTTGTGTGTGTGTGTGTGTGTGGAGTCGGTATTCTTTATTCATCGTTTATAATATCCTTTTGGGTGATATTATTTTTACCCGTGAATATATTCATGGGAGAGTGTGCTGTATATGGACGTGGCTTTTTTTCTTTATAGATACACATATATGGGTCCTTTTTTTTCATGTTGAGTGGCCGGGTAGAGGAAGGGGGTCCTTTAAAGCTGAAGGGTTTCGGATAAATCTGATAAAATTATTTTATAGGTTTCTAATGAAAATTTCTTTCGAATATATATATATATACCTTACCTTTACCTTTGGTAACCTTTGCTTTGGTTAGCTTCCGCCAGAATTGTTCATTCTGACGAAGGTCAAGCTTTTCACTCCACCTTAGACCCACATTTTAACGTGGAATCCGAACCACGCCCCATCAGCAGCCCAGCGTCTTAACTACTAGGCCACCTATTTATCTACCAACCACTTTCTTTATTGCGTGGAAGGATGAGCAGCTGGGTTTTGCTGCGCGCCGGCTGTCATCGGGTCTCGAACCCGGGGCCGATGGATTCGTAGACAGCGACGCCAACCACTTCACCACCGAGGCGCATATATATATATATATATTATATATCATTATAGTTTTTAACGTTAACGAAAAGAAAATGTATTATTCTTTTATTGGAGGATGTCTTCCTGGAAGCCCAAACTAAATCCTTCCATACAATGAGTGCAGTCAAGAATGAAACATTTGCATCCTTCAATATCCTTTGGATGTATCGTTGTTTTTATACCGAAGCAAAAACTAAAACGTAAATTTCAGAGCGGTTTTTGTTACCTGTAAACGAGCGAGTCAAGATGGAAACACAAAAATTTGTTTTACTTAACAGCATTTAGACCTAAATAACAGGAAACCATTACGAGAGCCATGGCTTAAAAAACGGAACGTAATTACATTTATCTTCCGAACAACTAATTAGTACTAAATACAAGCAAAGAACTAAGCAATAAAAAAAAAAACGTCTTTAAAAACGATGAACGAAAACAAGAATACGTAATAAAATTACCAGAATGAAAATTGGACCAAAACGTAAAATTAAATTGGACAAAAAATAAAGAATTCTGACTAAATCAACAAAAAAAAAAAAAACGGAGAAAGAAAAAACGAGGTTAAATAGTGCCACATATTTCTTTAACGCTTTTAAGAAAACACAAAATATACACGACATACATACATACAACAAGATCGTAAATAAATTTGTTCCGTTACATTTCTCGCTACACTTCGTCTTCCATTAAAAAAATTGTCCCCTTGCAACGACAGTTTAAAAACCGTTTTCTTTAAAATGTCGAAAAGACAGTATAGGTAATACTCAAGTAATTTCTCACTGTGACACGAGCGAAATTATGGATCAATTTATCTTGGTCTAAATTTATTTTTCGTAAAAGATAGATGGAAGTATCGCTTATTTTATTTTATTTTAGTTATTCATTTGTTTTCCCGTTCGTTTTCATATTTTGTTTATAGGATGGAACGCCATAAATTACGTTCATTCCCGATATTTATATGCTAAATATGTATCTATTTACCAATTCGTTATTGTATCAATAAAAATAATTATCATCATAGCTTTATAGTGATTAAATTAACGCTTTATTTAGACTCTAATTTATATATTGGATATAAAAGCGTAATTTTAAATTTTCCATGCTCCCATATTTACGATGAAATGGTAAACTGCGTTAGTGGCATAAATATTTTCATGCAAATTACGACCGAGATGGAACTCCTATTCAAAGGCTATAATTAAATATTCAAATCAAAGATTTTTGTCACTCTTTGAGAATTAAAAACGTGTGTAAAATGTATTACTTTAAAGTAATCAAGTTATTAATATTTTAAATAAAATTAAAGTAAATTCAATTAACTTATTGAACCTAATGCTTTAAACGGCGTTCTATGTTTCTAGAGAAACACAGATAGGATATAGACAACGTGAATTAATTTTTAAATAAAATTATATTACTCAAAATTCATAAAAATGTATAGAGAGTATATTGACAATGTGAATTAATTTTAGATAAAATCATTTCTGTTGAAATAAACCATTTTTAACTTATTAATTCCTTCCGGAATCGAATCCCGCAGACAGGACAAATCTTTAAACCAATTTGTTTCTGTCGATTTAACATTACATAATGATACATGGTCAAATCGGTGGGTTCAGCAGTATGGGGTAAGGGGAAATGTTCCAGATATTCACTTAGAAATACTGTAAGTGAATCGCCGAAGAGGCTTATCTGCCGATAACCCAATAAAGTGAATAATTTACAATTGGCACTGATCAGTGCCAGTTCTTTCCCGTAAATAAAAAATACAATCGGTTCCCCTCTAAACAGGACGACCTTCGTGTAATGAAATAAAGTGAAAAGATAAAAGGATTTTCGTTTTTAAATAATATAATCCTTTTTCTCTTCCTTTTCTGGCACCGAACATGGGTGACAAGCATTTTGAAGCTCCGAGCACAAATTGGAATAAAAATGGCACTGAACGTCACCTGCGAAAGATTGAATTAGGTGCCCCGCTGATTCGCCTAATTCTATTTTTGTCCTTCTTTCATGTGGACAGACCTAACTTCCAAATATATATATATATATATATATATATATATATATATATATATATATATGCAAAGAAATCATAAAGCAACGCATGATCTTTTTAATAAGCAAAGCACCACAGGGAAAAGGAAAAGGAAACACGAAGTCCAAGCGCTTTCGTGATATATTCACATCTTCAGGGACATTGCTCTTTTGTCCCTGAAGATGTGAGTATATCACGAAAGCGCTCGATATACAGGGTGGGCCGAAAGTCTGGATCCATAGGAAAATATTTATTTTAATACATAAATTACAACAAATGGTAAATACTTAAAATGAATATCAACTTTAACTCGTAAATGCGTATCCGTGATACTGTACAGTAGTTCGTACTCCAGTATAAATACTCAAATACTTTTTTTATTTCAGCCCAGAAATGGCTTCGAATCTAACAACAGAAGACGGGTAGAACTTGTGCTCATGTACGCAAGACAGGGCGCTACACAGAGAAGTTGCTACCGAATTCAATAGAAATCATCCTGATAAGCATCCAGTAACACATGCGACTGTTGGCAAGTTGTTTAAACGTTTCAAAGAAACAGGAAGTGTACATGATCGACGGCGTTCTGGTCGTCCAAAAACTGCAACTGATGAAAATACCTCTGCAATGGTATGTGAAACTTTAACGAATAGTCCAGTAAAGTCAACAAAAAGATTATCAAATGAAACACGCATCTCGAGAACGTCAATTCGAAGAATTATTAAAAATCATAAATTCCATTCCTAAGTGTCTCGATGTCAGAGGCCGCCAATTTGAGCATTTGTCATAATTTGTTGTTTATACTGGAGTACGAACCACTGTACAGTATCACGGATACGCATTTACCAGTTAAAGTTGATATTCATTTTAAGTATTTACCATTTGTTGTAATTTATGTATTAAAATAAATATTTTCCTATGGATCCAGACTTTCGGCCCACCCTGTGTATATATATATATATATATATATATATACACATATATATATACACAGGGTGCTTATAAAGTCCCTATCTATTTCAGTGAAAACGTAGCAAAAAGGGTAAAATTCAATAACAATATAATAGAAGGCATACATTTAATGAATACTTAAGCATATGATTCTACATGAGCACCATCAGTATCTCTACAGAGTTTGAATCTGTCAGCAGCATTGCGGAACACATTTTGGAGCATGACAGGGGTTATTTTTGTCACTTCTGTTACGATACGAGCACGTAAATCTTGCAGATCTGTAACCCTCGTTTGATAGACGTTTGATTTGATAAAGCCCCATGTAAAGAAATCCAAGGGCTTTAGGTCAGGAGATCGAGCCGCCCAGGGCCTGTTGCTGCCACGTCCGATCCACCGATTTGGAAATCGTTCATTTAGGTACTCCCGAACAATGTTTGCGTAATGACAAGGTGCCCTATCTTGTTGAAAGATGACGGTGTTTAAAATGCCATCTGAATGAAGCTGGGACATTTACGTGCTCGTATCGTAACAGCAGTTACAAAAATAACCCCTGTCATGCTCCAAAATGTGTTCCGCAATGCTGCTGACAGATTCGAACTCTGTAGAGATACTGATGGTGCTCATGTAGAATCAAATGCTTAAGTATTCATTAAATGTATGCCTTCTATCATATTGTTATTGAATTTTACCCTTTTTGCTACGTTTTCATTGAAATAGATAGGGACTTTATAAACACCCTGTGTATATATAAGTGCATTTTTTCTTGTTTCCTCAATCATGCGTAGAGTAAAATTAATAAAAATTTCTTCTGAGTCAAAATATTAAACTTTAACGAATCGATTTCACCAAAGTTTACAACTTTTTCCTTTCACAAGGCGTTTAAAGTCTTCTTAAGATCCGAAATTTGAAGTCTTTCGTGTACACTTGCGGCACCCCTGTAAGGCATCTGCTCAGACTTGTGTCATTAAAGTAATGAAAAATATTTGCGAGGTTCACCCATTTCACGAGTTGATCCAATTTTTAAAATTTCAAAATTGTCAAATTTTTATTTGCGATTTCTCGGAGATGATTTTTTGTTGTATTTTTTTATTTATTTTTTTGGGGGGATAGGGGTAGTGGGGGAGGAACGAAACAAGTTGTGACGGTATTTGGAAGGAAGATTTTTTTCAATTTGAATTTTATATTCCCTTATTAATTTTTGTCGAAAATTAAGTAAAGTTTTTATAATTATGAGTACATTTTTTGTTATTAGATAAAGGACGTCGAGAGTAAGTGGCAGAAAAAAATAGAATAATTTTGACAGAATAATTTTGATTTTGAATAACTTTTAAGTAACATTGTCAAACATTAAACGATCTGTTCAGGAAGTCAGATATGTGCCTCATTCAATGTAAACCAAAATTCATTGATTCATATATTAAATAAATCTAGTAAAAAGTTTACAATTAAACAGTTCGATATGCATATAAAGTATATAATTTTACATCATATATATCGGAAGATACAAAGCAAAAAAAAGCTACATTTCCCAAATGAGATTTGCTCTAATAAAATCCCATTGAAGAGAGCAATAAATAATCTTTACAAGCGAATCTTTATTCCGTCTATACTGGCAAGCATTTGAAAGCATAAAAGCCCCTTTCACGACATTTAAAAATTGCACCATTTATTTCAAGTCGCTCGAAAAGATTTGTACACGAAATAAAGAACGTACGTAATGTGTCGCCTTTCACCCAAACAAAATATTCGAAGAATGACTTTTGTTCTACGAGAATAGTTTTAACAAGGGATGTTCCTATAGAATAAATACACGTTTATCAACAAAAATGGGGAATAAATTTCGACGCAGTAATAACTGAAGCTACACAATAATTAGAATTAAATGATCGATTTCATCACCAATTATTATTATCATCATGTTTTTAATTCTATCGAAGTTAACATATGATACACTGTTTCTTCCATTCCTCATAAGTGGTAAATAAATGAAAATAAATATTGATATTTTGTACCTTGAGGAGGGAATCGTTGTTACGGGCCGAAATATATATATATTTTTTTTATCCTTTTATATAATTTTTAATTCTTATATTTTTTAAATTCTTTCTTAGTGTGGGTGGTTTACTTTGCATTTTGTCACTGTTACTGTGAGTTTTCTATTATATAATATATATATATATAATAAATAAATAAATAATATATATATATATATATATATATATATATAATAATAAATAAATAAATAATATATATATATATATATATATATATTTGTTATATTGATACCTTTTTGTTATTATGTAGTCTTCTCACTATGTTGTCAGAAGGTCGACAAGTGTAAAAAAAAATTCTGAGAAATTTAATTTCAAATCAATGTTGACAAAAAAAAAAAGAATGAATGAATTTCATCACAAAAATCTACGGATAAATGACCGAATATTTAAATACACCGAAAATTTTGAAGATTTTTTTCGTTAATGTTATCTTATTTATTAATTTTCTATTACAACTAAGTAGTTTGAACTAGTTAAAATTTTTTGTTGTATTTTTGTTTATTTGTGTTTTGGGGGTTGGGGGGTGGGTGGGGGGCTGGAGGAACAAGAGGAGTTGCGACGGTATTTGGAAGGAAGATTTTTTAATTTAAATTTTTTCGTTCCTTATTAATTTTTGTCGAATATTAAGTAAAGTTTTTATAATTATGAGTACATTTTTTGTTATTAGATAAGGGACATCGAGAATAATGGCAGAAAAAATAGAATAATTTTGACAGAATAAGCTTGACGGAAGTAATATATATATATATATATATACTGTATATACCGGGTGAACCAAAAGTAGGTGGACAGTAAATGATAACGTTTATTTTGAGAATACATATACAATTATATTTAATTTTTTTGTATAATATAATACAAAATAAAAAAAAATTAACTTATACCAATACAATACAAAAGCACTGAAAATTTTATCAACGCAGGTGCTCAAATTGCTGTCCATCACAATTTACACAGCTTTGAAGTCTACCTTTCGCACTTCGACAAACATTTTTGCACAAGTTTCTTTGTGCATTAATTTCTTGAAATGCATCTCTGATGTAATTTTTCAAATCACCAACACTTCGTGGTTTTCGACTATAAACTTTGTCCTTGAGTACTCCCCAAAAGAAAAAATCCATTGGGGTAAAGTCAGGTGAACGTGCAGGCCATTCAATTTGACCTCTTCGGCCGATCCATTTCTCGGGAAATGTTTCATCAAGATACTCACGGACTGCTCTTGAATAATGTGGAGGGGCCCCATCTTGTTGGAAATAGAGGTCATGTGAATTAGGCTGTTGTTGTAAGTGTGGAACAACTTCATTCATTAGAATTTGGAGATACTTATCACCTGTGACTGTTCCATCAACAAAAATTGGTCCTAAAACACCAGAACTTGAAATACCACCCCAAACAGTGACACCAGGCTGGTTTAGTTGCTGCTCTAATGTTAAATGCATGTTCTCACTATACCTGTAAACACAATTATGTCGGTTAACATGACCTGATAATTTGAAAGAAGCCTCATCGGTCCACATAATGTTATCTAAAATTATTGGATTTCCTTCAATTTCGTTCAGCATGATCTCACTAAATTGCAGCCGCCTGTCTGGGTCATCCTCCAATAAGCCATGAATTAGCCGTGGACGATAAGCTTTCAACCCATTAGATTTCAGAATTCGTATAATAGAGGTTTGTGAAATGTCCAGTTCTGCTGAGGCTCTTCTGGTGGACTTTTTGGGACTGAACAAATGCTTCGGCAACAAGTTGCTTATTGTCCTCTGTGAAAACTGTTTTGGGTCGACCAGTTCTTGGGGCATTAAGAATTGAGCCAGTGGCATCAAATTTGTCACGAATGCGGTAAATGGTTTGTCTCTTTGGGGCTTGAGTACCAAATGTTTCAACCCATTTTGTTCTAACAGTTTCAGTATTTTGAGATTTCCAATACTCTTTTAACACCCATTTTCTGGCATCAGTATTTAGATTATTTGCCATTATGGGTTCTCTGAACTATCTGAAAAGAAAAAAGATTAAATTTAAATAAATTTAGTTATAATATTTAATATAATATAACACAAACACCATAGTTATAATGAACACCGTAGTTATAATATAATATAACACAAACCCTATTCAACCTACTGTCCACCTACTTTTGGTTCACCTGGTATATATATATATATATATATTACTGTAATTTTTCTGAAGTGTGAAAACATATTTCATTTTTAGTAAAGCCAAATATAAATTTAACTACATTCTCCTGAGGAGGAGATTGTAGACACCACTCGACCAGAGAAGTACTCCGGGGAGAACGTTAGACAAAAGATAGGGAGTGCTGAAACTCCTTTTTCTCGTGTCACTGTCCTCCTTAGCTGATCTGCTTCCGTGTCTCATCTATCCTGTGAGCAGTCCAGCATGCTCTCAAACACACACTTCTCTCCCTATTCCTCACTACATACACATGCATCTTACACACTACATAATCTTTTCAAAATTTAAAAAAAATGGCATCAATTTCAAGAGCCTCGGAATCCCCTGGGGAGGGGCCCATAAATGTACCCACTTTTGGCTTCCCCGCTGCCGATACCAGGAACGCAGACCCTGGCAGCGTGGCTGGATCTGCTACCGACCACTCGAGGTGCTATGGACCTCTGTCTGATTCACTTTTCTTAAACTTCCGCAACATTCGTGACCTTTTCTCAAATTTTCAATTTGTTGAACACCACCTCTCCTCCTCTAAACCTCATCATCTTTTCCTCACTGAAACTCAGGTGTCTGGGACGACTGACAGCAACCCCTTTTCTGTACCCTCTCACTTTCTCTTTACTCAATTTCACTCCAAAGGTGGATGTTGCGTATATGTACGCAATGACCTAACTTGTTCAAGTATTCCCAAACTCAAATCTTCCGAATTCTATACGCTCTGGCTACGGCTTACATGTCAATCTCAAATTAAATACATCTATCTGCGCTGTTTCCCTTTCTCCTAATTCTACTGACTATCTAAAATTCTTTGACTACCTCGCTTCCACAGTGAAATACATTCTTTCCCGCTCTCCCTTTGCTGAAATCTCCATTTTAAGAGATTTCCATGTTCCCCGCCACCTTTGGCTTTCCTCCCATTTCACTGACATCGTTAGTAAACTAAATGACCTGGAGCAGATTGTACAACACCCGACTCGTATCCCCGATCGCCTTAGCGATAGGCCCAACATCATTCTGGATTTATTTCTTACCTTTCATCCCTCTTCTTACTCTGTGGAAGGTTTTCTCCGCCGGGCTCCTCCGATCACAATCTTATACCTTTTTCCTGTCCTATCGCTCCAGTTCGGCCTTTGGATCCTCCCAAGAGGAGACGCCTTTGGCAGTTCGGCGCCTCTGATTGGGAGGCCTTTAGGTAGTACTTCTGTGATTCCCTATGGAATGATTACTGCTTCCTTGGCCGGGGCCCTTACGAGTGTGCTGCGCGCATCACGGAGATGATTCACTCGGGCAAGGAGGCGTACATTCCATATTCTATTCCTACTGCTAATGAAAAAAAATTGATTTAACTGTAGTTGTTCTAATGCTATCCGCAACAGAGAGAAGTCTTTCGCTATCCAAATCCTGACTCTCACTCAGCTTATATTTCTGCTGGGAGTCGTGCAAAATCTGTTCTTCGACTGCCCAAAAATTCCTTTAGCCAACAAAAATGTGAAAGTCTATCCAATTCTAATTCTTCTCGCTCTTTCTGGCATTTAGATAAGAACCTCGTCAACAACTTTACTTCCTCTTCTTTCCCTCCTCTTTTCCATTCTGACGGCTCAGTTGCCGTCTCTTCTCCTGACAAAGCTGAACTCTTCACTCAAACTTTAGCTTACAATGCAACCATGAACGATTCCGGTGCTATTCCTCCATCTCCTGGCCCCTCTGACTTTATTATGGCTGAAATTAGAATCTCTTCTAAAGATGTTTTTATGCCCTATTTGGGATCAAATCTAGAAAGGCATAAGGTCCTGATGGTGTTCTTCCTGTTGTTCTTAAGACACCCTGCCTAGGCAAACTCTTTCGTCTTTGTCTCTCATCTCGTACTTTTCCTTCGTGCTGGAACTTTGCTTTCATTCAGCCTATTCCAAAGAAGGGTGACCGCTCTCAACTCTCCATCTATCGTCCAATTGCTTTGATTTCTTGCCTTTCCAAAATTTTTTAATCTATCCTTACTAGGAAGATTCTTAAACGCCTTTCTTCTCACAATCTTCATTCAGATTATCAATATGGGTTCCGCAAGGGACGCTCTACTGGCGATCTTCTTGCATATCTCTCTGAACCTTGGTCATCTTCCTTTCGGGATTTTGCTGAAACTTTTGTTATTGCGCTCTTGCGCTATTGCGCTTTTGCTATTGCGCTAGGCACAAATCTTTAATTTCGAAATTGCTCACCTCCGGTTTCTATCCTTCTATCTGTGCCTTCATCTCTAATTTCCTTTCTGACCGATCTATAGCTGCAGTTGTAGACGCCACTGTTCTTCTCCCAAAGCTATTAACAGTGATGTTCCTCAGGGTTCTCTCCTGTCACCCACTCTTTTCTTTTTATTTATTAATGATCTTTTAATCCGCACTTCCTCTCCTATTCACTCCTATGCCAATGATTCCACTCTTCACTTCTCCACCCGCTTCTTAAAGCATCGCTCACAGCAGTTACTTCATGATTCGCGCAGGACGGCTATGGGTCACCTGACCTCTGATCTTTCTGGTATATCTGACTGGGGCAGATAAAACCTTGTGGCTTTCAATACCTCGAAAACTCATTCCACCATCTGTCTACTCGTCACAATCTTGCACACAACTATCCCCTTACCTTCAACAACGCACAACTCAATCCTTCCTCTTCTCTTAACATTCTTGGCGTTTCTTTTTCTCGTGATCTTTCCTGGAAAGATCACATATACCCTCTTTCTAAAACAGCTTCTAAGAGGTTAGGTGTGCTGTACCGCCTTTGCGGTTTCTTCGCCCCCACTCAGTTGCTGTCTCAGTACAGGGGTCTCGTTCGCCCCTGTATGGAGTATGCTTCTCACGTGTGGGGTGGCTCAACCCACACAGCTGTACTGATTCTCTTCAATCTCTCTCTGTTCGCCGCAATGTTGCCTCACTCTCTCTTTACTGTCGCTATTATAACGAACGTTGCTCTTCTGAACTCTGTAACTGCATGCCCCCTCCTTTAAGAAGAGCACTCAGCACCAGACTTTCTGCACTTTCTTACTCCTTTTCTGTCCAACTATCTAACGCAACTGTTAATCGGTATTTTTAATCTTTTATCTACTCAACCGGTGAACTCTGGAAAAACCTTCCTCAGTCCATCTTTCCTCTTGTCTATGACGTCTCATCTTTCAAACGCAGTGTCTAGGCATCTCAAAAACCCGGTACCTTCATTTTGGCTCTCTTCTTCTTCTATGGGAGCAGCGCTTTTGCCCTTGGCCCCTCCTTCCTGCGTAAAAAAAAATTCAAGTTGAGAATTTTTCTTGTTTTGTCGTCCGCTAAAGACTTTCTTTTAAAAATAATTCGTATTCTTTTTTTTCTCCTAAAATATGAATTCAAGAAAAATGTCGCACAGATAAAAATATCGAGTTTTTAATACATTCATTATTGATTCATTATTGAGTTCATTGCCTTTTTAGCTCACTTTTCCTATCATTTATAACCACTACTCCATTATTCATTTTGTATATATATATTATATATATATATATATATATATATATATATATATATATATATATATATATATATATATATATATGCTATTCCTCTCCCACTATAAGTGACAGAATTCATTCTCAATCTGGTATGAATATTTTCTTATAAATTTTAACTGACATGATAAGGGGTTACAAAATACATTACTTTGTATTGTGCACTTAAGCTTAAAATAATGAGAAAAAAAAAATATATATATATATATGAAAATTATTTCACGAAAGTAACACGTGAAAAATATTTACGATGAATAAAACCACGAAGGAAAGGAAACACAAAATGGTGCTCAAGCGCTTTCGTCTAATGGTTTTATTCATCATATATATATATATATATATATATATATATATATATATATATATATATACACACACACACACACACACACACACCTTATATATATATATATATAAGGTAACACACATTCTGCTCGATTTTTTAGTTCATTCAGAACAAAAATTAAATGACATAATGACAAATTAACCATCAATTAATTTCTATTAATTAATTTTTCTATAACCTCCTCCCACCTGTAGAATTTTTTTTTTATGCCACGTTCGAAGAAATCCCTTGGTTTCGAGTTAAAAAAAAGCGATCACTTCGTTTTCGATAGCTTCCCTGGATTGCAACTTTTGTCTATCTAGGTGGTGTTGCAGACTTCTGAATAAATGGCAGTCTGAAGGTGCGATGTCCGTAGAATAAGGGGGATGAGCATTTTTTTCCAACCAAATGCCTCCAATTGGACAGTGGTGATTCGAGCAGTGTGAGGGCGCGCGTTATCCTGGTGGAATAGAACACCTCTGCGATTAATTAATGCAGGACGTTTTTCTTGTAATGCCATCTTCAATCGTTGGAGTTGTTGGCAGTAGACTTCAGCTGTGATTGTTTGGTTATCTGACAGAAGCTTAAAATGAATAATTCCTTGCATATCCCACCAAACGCATAGAAAAATTTTCTTTGGATGGGGTTAATTCCTTGATTGACGTTCAGGCTTTGTTTCACGGCTAAGCCACTGATGTCGACACTTAATATTGTGATAGAGAACCCATTTTTCATCCCCAGTGACGATCCGATTCAAAAACGGTGCCTGCAGTTGTCGAGAATGCAGTGATGTGCAAATATTGATTCGATGTTGAAGATTCGCTTGTGACAAATCATGCGGAACCAATTTTCCAACCTTCACTACTTTTCCTAACAGCTTCAAGTGACGATGAATGGTCATATGGCTAACGCCGAGTTGCAGGCCAAGTTCTCTTACAGTTACCGTTGGGTTTTCCTGCACTGTTGCTTTCAGCAACTCTTCATCTAACTCATTTGGTCGTCCTGTTCGTTGATAATCTTTCAGACTGAAGTCTCCATTTCTGAACTTCTCAAACCATCTCCTACACTTCCATTCACTCACATCATTATTTCCACAAACTCTTTGAATGTTTCTTGCGGATTCACTAGCGTTAGATCCTTTATGGAACTCATACAGCATCACATGTCGAATATGCTCTTTCGTGGGCTCCATGTTCTTTTAATTACATAAATGCGATAAAGACAATTTGTGGTTACGAAACAACTACATTTCTCTAAGGCGTGAAGCGAAAAGTGTAATAAAAAAGTCCAAGCGCGAATTTGAAATCTCCATAGCTCGTGACGGCAAAGAAAACCCCAAGCAATTCTTTCAATACGTCAACAATAGAAATCCAGTTAAAAGTGTCTTAGGGCCGTTGAAAAATGTTAACGGAGATCTAGTTTCTGAAAACAAGGAAATGGCTACTTTGCTAAACGAATTTTTTACGTCAGTTTTTACTATAGAAGATGTAACGAATATCCCTACGGTGATAGACATAATACATTTTGATGATGATAATATTTTAGATAATATTGTGGTTAGTGAAGGGGAGGTAATACGATATATTGATAAAATGAAAATGTGTAAATCACCGGGGCCGGATTCCATATATCCCATACAACTAAAAGAATTAAAAGATAGCATTGTTGTGCCGCTAACAAAGATTTTTAATGCGTCTATTTCTGAGGGGTGCGTACCAGATAATTTCAAGTTAGCAAACGTAACACCTATCTTTCAGGGGCGCATTTACAGTGTGCGGGGCCTTGGGCAAACTATTTCTCGGGATGTATTATTTTAGTGTGTTAATAAATGATAATATTTTGCAATGCACATAACAGATATATTTTTTTAACACACACAAAACACATGCGGAAGCCATTCGGCTTATTAATGTGATATTAAAAACTATAACTTAACTATGTACACATACAGTGTATGCAGCTACACTAGTAGGCTACACACTTGTAATGCACTTAGTAAACATCTACACAGTTATTGTAATGCACTTAATAAACAGCTACACAGTTGTAATGCACTTAATAAACAGCTAAACTGTACAGCTTACTGTAATGTAGACAGAGTGTAGATTTGTAATGAATATTACATAGGACGCTTCCTGGCTTTTTGTTTGGAAAACTGCGTGATTGTGTTCTCGAAACTCACCGACTGCAACACCTCATGCTCTATACTCAACAGCGCCAGGGACGAAAGGCGCTCCTGGCCCATTGTGGAGCGAAGGTAATTTTTGATCAGTTTGAGTTTCGAGAATGAACGTTCACCAGAACAGTTCGTGACAAACATACACAGGTATATTCTCATTGCTATTTCCATGTTTGGGAATGTTCCTTTCAGTTCGTTTGTGTTCATATGCCGATAAAGTCTGTTGCACATGTCTTCACGTTCCATCTGGGATTCTGTTTCACTTTCGGTGAGTTTCATTAGGGCAGCGAACTGCACAACTTCTGTTACCAGCTCTTTCTCCAGATCAGCCGGATAGCATTCTACTAGATGTTCAGCTGACCGTCGAAGACTGTCGATGTCCAGGACTAGAAGGAAATCCAAAAATCCAAATCTTTTCTGCAGGACAGCGTACGCTTCTAGACGAGTGTTCAGAGTAGTACACAGTTTATCAATTATCGGTAGAAATGCAGTGGTCCGAAATGAATCTCTTGGTGTCAGGTTCGTATCTTCGGCAGTTCCGATTTCGTCATGATGGCGCTTTCTCGTCTTTGTGCGTTGAGTCGATTCCTTGTATACTCGATGACCACACTTTCCGATGCCGTGGTCCTCGAATTCGTCAAATCTTGATCTGAGATCTTCAACAAATTGCAGTAGTGATTTCAGCAAGAAGGTGGCTGAGTCTAACGACATTCCTTGTTTTTGCAGAGATGCATTCGTTTTTTGAAATCGTTCGAGAATAGTGTTCCATAAAACCAATAAAATGGCTGTTTCGAGTTGTTGAAGCTGTTTAGACAATCCCCTGGCTTCGATCCTGGCTTCCGCAGTTTGGCTGGTATCTGCTGCTAGCTCATCCAGTGCCACGATATTCTCGGCGTAGCCTTCGGTTAAAGATTGGACAGCATCTGATCTGGCTGACCAGCGGGTATCGAAGAGACCTTTGTCGACCTTTAGTTTCTCACTACGGGAACTACTATCGAGAACCTCTACATGTCGACACCTGAATGAGCATAAACAATTCAACGGCTGCTGTGCAACTGTCCACTGCTGATTTACCCACAAGATTTAGTGAGTGGCACATGTATGGCACAAACTCAGCATACGGAAATTTTGACTTGATATGGCTCTTTACGCCGTTGTATTTCCCTGCCATATTGCTTGCGTTATCATAAGACTGTCCTCTGCAGTCTCCAATTCGAATGCCATGCCTCTCCAGAAAGTTGAGGACCACGTCGGCGATTCCTTTCCCTGTATGCGTGTTCATAGGTATGAACTGTAGAAATCGCTCGACGGACCCAGACTCAACCATATATCGGACGGTGAAGCACAGTTGATCGGTGTGGTAAACATCAGGCGTAGAATCGACGAATAGAGAGTAGTATTTTGACTGCTGGATTTCTCGGATAATCGGTTGAAGTACTTTATCGGCCATTAACAGTATGAGTTCCTCGCAAATGAAATGAGAGAGATACGAGGTGTGTCCGCTACCTTTGTTGGCACGCTCGCTTATATGCGCAGCTAGAAAACTGTCATACTTACTTAAAAGTTCCAAAATTCCGTAATAGTTGCCGTTGTTTGGTGAACCGAAACGGGAGTCGTGTCCACGAATTGCTAGTCCTCGTGACGTGATATACTTGATAACGTCGACACAACGCCGCAAAACTTCCTGCCAGTAGTTGCACTCCTTTTCAAACTGGTTCACCAGTTTCGAATCAATACGGCCGAAGGCAGACTTTCTAACCAACAAATATCTCATCGACTCCATATGTTGCTCACATTTTCCGTGTGCTTCGACCGATTGTGTACCATGCTTCCAGTCGTTGAACCCGATTGTGAACTTGCTGTCCGCCCTCATAATTTCGGCAATCTGATGTTCCCCGCTCTATCCAGAACTCTCTAAAGTCATCGGTCATCACTTGTGGCCACAAACCAATGTCATTAATTGCATGTCCTGAAGCTGGTGGGCCTGCTGAACGCACTGACGTAGACGGGTCTTCTGAAGACGCAGCTGCTGATGTAGCGGAGGCAACTGGTGGGCCTGCTGAAGGGGCTGACTTAGTTGCTGATAATTTAATCCAATTAGTCAGTTTCTGCACCGTCGCAAGAAACTCTTCGCTGCGCTTCTTATCCTTACTCTTTTCACTACCGGGTTTATATTTCCTCCTTCGATCCCGGTCACGGCTCGTTTCCATGTTGTACGTATTACAATGCCAACAATAAGAACATAATTCATGAATCTGCAACAGAAACAACAAGAAGTAAGTTAGTAACAACATTAGAAATGAGTAACCCTAACAAGAACAACAAAATAAACACCATCAAAGCGGATATTAGAATATTCGCCTGATGCCATGCCGCCTGCCGGAAAAAGTAAAACTCGTCGCAGATGGCAAATAAGTGACGTTTAATTTTTTCAATTGAAATTTTCGGGGCCCATCGGGCGCGGGGCCTTGGACATTTGCCCGGTGCGCCACCCCCTAAATGCGACCCTGCTATCTTTAAGAGAGGCGATAAAGGTGCGGCGGGAAATTATAGGCCAATCAGTTTAACGTCTGTTGTAGGTAAGCTACTGGAATCAGTAATTAAGGATCGTATAGTCGAACACTTAGAATTGCATAACTTAGTTAGAAATATGCAGCACGGTTTTAGGCGAAACAAATCTTGCTTCACTAATCTTTTAGAATTTTTTCAAAGCTTGGTTGACGTTTACGATAGTAATCGGGCGATTCATGTAGTGTATTTAGATTTTCAAAAAGCGTTTGACACCGTACCGCACAAAAGACTCATTGAAAAAACTAAGGCTCATGGAATCAGGGGTGTAGTAATAAAATGGATAGAAGAGTGGTTGCGAGGTAGGAAACAGAGGGTGGTCGTTGATGGAGCGGAGTCGTGTTGGGCTAATGTAGCGAGTGGTGTTCCTCAGGGTTCTGTATTGGGCCCCTTGCTTTTTCTTATATATATATATATTAACGATTTAGATGTCGGCCTAGTCAGTACAGTTTCAAAGTTTGTGGATGACAAGAAGCTGAGTGGTAGGGCGATTAATGACGAAGATAGAGGTAAAATCCAGGAAGATATGAATAAAATCGTTGATTGATCAGTCACATGGCAAACGAGATTTAACGTCGATAAGTGCAAAATTTTACATATAGGTTCGCGTAACGGTAATTTTGCGTATAGTATGTCAGGGAAGAAGTTAACAAGCATAGAGCAGGAAAAAGATTTAGGAGTTATAGTCACTGGTGATTTAAAAGTAGCGAAACAAAGTACAGCAGCGGTCAATAAAGCGAACAAAGTGTTAGGTTTTATAGCTCGAAATTTTGAGTACAAATCGCGCGATATTATAGTTCCTCTTTATAACTCATTAGTTAGATCCCATTTGGAGTACGCGATCCAAGTTTGGAATCCGCATATGCGAAAAGATATAGACAAACTCGAAAAAGTTCAAAGACGAGCAACTAAGATGATTCCGTCGCTTAGGTCAAACTCGTACGAGGATAGGCTAAAGGAGTTAAAATTGACTACACTCGAGACTAGAAGGCTAAGGGGTCATCTAATCCAGGTTTTCAAAATTATGAATGGGTTTCGATGACGTAGATAGAGATAGCTTTTTCGAAATATCTTAATATAATAGGACTAGAAATAACGGGTATAAGTTAACAAGTAGAAGGTTCGAGACAGCAGTTGCCAAAAACTTTTTACGCATAGAATAGTAAATAGCTGGAATAGTTTGCCGGTAGAAGTAATTAGTAGCACGTCTATAAACATGTTTAAAAATCGACTAGACGCATATGTTGATAGATTGGATATAGTTTAAGGTAGTAAAATTAAGGCTTTGTGGTTCGGAACCCACGTAAAATTGTAGGTCCCCTCCGCCACCACGGAGGACATGCACAATACACAATTACGAACACAGGTAGACCAGCCATGAGTGGATCCTAGGGTCTTTGTTGGTCTGAGACATTATAACATTATAACATTATAATTACTGTAATATCGTATGGGTGGCGTTGTAACTATGAAAAACACCAGAGAAAATATTCATTAGCCTAATCGTACA
Organism: Bathynomus jamesi; assembly: GCA_023014485.1. Taxonomy (NCBI): domain Eukaryota; kingdom Metazoa; phylum Arthropoda; class Malacostraca; order Isopoda; family Cirolanidae; genus Bathynomus; species Bathynomus jamesi. The sequence goes on from JAJOZX010000381.1 coordinate 924,170, forward strand.
ATAGCCTCAGCCTACACTACCCTAAATCATTCTGTATCATTCTGTATCGTGATAAAACATGTGCGAACCTGTCGCCGCGTGTATTTTGCAACATTTCTAAAACTATTTCACATTATCTTGAGGTTATTCTATTATCTATCGTCCGTTTTCTAATCGAGCAGAATTTATGTTACAACCTAATATATATATATATATATATATATATATATATATATATATATATATATATATATATATATATATATATATATCCATGCATTACCGACTCCAAATGACAAATGAAAGGAATAAATGGAATAAACTGAACATTCACCACAATAGAAGGTATGGCATCAATATTTATTGACGAATATGAACGCAGGACGCGTCTCTACGATCAAATTGACTAATATCTGGTGGAAGTGAAATGCTTAGCTATAAGTTAATTTTCCCATCTCTAATATATTTAGAATATTATTATCTAGCACGATCGAGAATCGAATCCCCAGCTTTAGTGTCCGAACTTTTCAAATATTTATTTATTGATTTTTATTCCCTGTTTCGTCTCTCTCTCTCTCTCTCTCTCTCTCTCTCTCTCTCTCTCTTTCTCTCTTCTCTCTCTCTCTCTCTCTCTCTCTCTCTCTCTCTCTCTCTCTCTCTCTCTCTCTATGTAAAGGTGTATATATATATATATATATATATATATATATATGTGTGTGTGTGTGTGTACACCCGAAAGTGTATAGATTATCAGTGAATCCGTGCATATATATTAAGTGAATTTAAGTAAAATTAAGAAAGTGCAATACAGTTTACATAAATTATCACCAGTTTAACGTATATATTGAAACCGTAACACGGTTGGCATTCGAGAAATTTTGAAATAAGACAGGAAAAAGGTCATAAAACGCAAAGGTCAGAAAACCCTCGTGACCATCGAAAGGAAAGAAAAGAGAAAGAAAGGAAAAAAATAAATAAATAATTTGTGGGTATATTACTTTTTACGCTAATTAATGAATAGCATGACCATGGGTCCAAATTCTCACTTAAACTGCAATTTGTTTAATCCGGAAACAACTGAAAATGCGGCAACAAGATGCGATTTCTGTCAAAAACTGCACGACTTTATCTGCATGAATTGAGATGATAGGAAAATATCTCTTGTGTAGAACGCGAAATAGATCGTGAGAATCAAATTTCTGTGTGACGCATGTACACAGACTGTAAACTCCTTCGCGGTATTTAAAGAAATAGAGAAAACAAACTCGAGTGTTACAAAAAAGGGTGAAATACTATGGAAAGAAGAGTTTGGAAATGTCCCAATGAAAATTCGGGTGGATGAGAGAGAGGAGGAAATAACGAATAACAATATAAACAATATAATACGGAATGAGGACATAGCTGAAAGAAAAGAGGTAAGTAAAAGTTGCGAGGTAGTAAAACTGTCCAACGAGCGAAATGATAAAAAGATAATAACTAAAAATGTAGGAAATAAACAGCCAAAGAAAAATAATGATAATACCATAATTAAGAACATTGAAAATAATAAACTAACAAGAAGTAGAAACGTAGAAAATACCTTACGTAAACACTACGCAAAAGGGAACTGCAGATATCGGGATGGGCAATGCATCTATGCACATCCCACATTATGTAACACACATTACACAAGTGGATATTGCAAATTTGAAAAGAAGTGCAAGTTCCACCATCTTACTGTCTGCAACACCTATGCAAGATATGGGAGGTGCAAGTACGGACAAAAATGCCGTTACCTCCACCCTCAAAGGAACGCGACAGGTGAACAGGAAAAACGAACATCAAAGAAGGGTACCAATTTTTTAGAAGTAGCCATTACAATTCAGCTGTTAAATACTATCCAGCAAATACAAAGTCAGCTGACAAAAATAGGAATCCGAGAGCCGGACAGAAGGCACACACAAAGACACTTCATGCACTACACCAGTACACATTTGAAAACTTGTCGATCGATTTTTACAAACTAGTTGGTGATTCTATATAACACTAGGCAACAAAGATTTTGTTACAGAAGACCAAATAGGTGCTCCTAGCTAATTTCGGTATGCTGATTTCAAATCTATAATTAGATTTTTTCTATCACGTCTAGATTTTGTGTAAAATGCAAATCACTTTTAGTAAAATTTTCTACCACGTCCAGATTTTGGTTTTAATCGGCTTAATGCCAGTAATATGAAACTTGCTTTTCAAGGTTAAAGCAATTTTTTTGCCAACTATATACAAATTCGAACAATTTTGATAAATAAAATTTATCCCGAGTCGCTACGTGACAGTCAAGCAGAACGGTTGTTGAAGCTCTCTGCTGATGAGCAAGTGACAGGTTGTGGTGACTTGTGTGTTTTTATAGCATTTGTTTTGTACTACGGTGTGTATTTCTTTTTATTTTGCACATCGTAATAATTACTTTCTACGTTTTTTCAGATATTGTATGGTAATTCAAAATGGCATCAAATAGACGTGCTTGTGTAAATCACCCAGACAACTTCTGCTTTGTCTGTGGACAATATACACCTAAGCCACAACGTAGAAACATAACAACAAAGATTAAGCTTGCCTACAAGTGTTATTTTGACTGTAAGTTAGGAGACCAACAGAGGGACTGGGCACCACATATTTGCTGTGCACAGTGCAATGCAATGTTAATAGCTTGGATGAATGGTAAAGAAAAGCTATGCCGTTCTCAGTCCCCATGGTTTGGCGTGAGCCGAAAAATCACTTCAATGATTGTTATTTTTGTTTGACAAAGATTGCTGGTTTCACAAAGAAAAACAAATCAAAGATCACGTACCCAAACTGCGAATCAGCAATGAAACCAGTACCACATGATGAAACAAATCCACCACCAGTTCCACCAGCAACGATAACAGACAGCAGTTCATCTGAAGATTCTGCTAGTGATATAGAAACATCGAAAGATGGCATATATGTTCCAGATGCAAATATTTCCCCACATTTGTTAAGTCAAGCGGAGTTAAATGACTTAGTGCGCGATTTGGAATTACCAAAAGAAAAGGCAGAGTTGCTTGGTTCAAGACTTCAAGAATTTAATCTTCTCCAACCAAACACCAAAGTTTCCCATTTCCGACATCGCCATTTGCAGTTTTCATCATTTTACTTACAGGAAGAAAACGTTTGTTTCTGCCACGATATCAGTGGTCTGATGCAAGGGATTGGCTGTCGCTATGATCCAAAAGAATGGAGACTGTTCATTGACTCTAGTAAAGCTAGCCTTAAAGCTGTATTACTGCACAACGGCAATGAAAAACCTTCAATACCTGTAGCACATGCCACTGGCCTTAATGAGACTTATGAATCGATGAAACTGCTGCTAAGACTCATCAAATATAAGGACCACACATGGAATATTTGTGGCGACCTTAAAGTTGTATCATTACTTCTTGGGTTACAGTTGGGCTACACAAAGCATATGTGCTTTTTGTGTCTATGGAACAGCAGAGATGACAAGAACCACTACAAAAAACATGAGTGGCCATCTAGAACTGAACATGTTGTTGGTAAATACAATGTGAAACACCCAGCACTTATTGACCCTCAGAAAGTACATCTTCCACCACTTCACATTAAACTTGGCCTTATGAAAAATTTCGTGAAGGGTATGGATCATCAAGGTAGTGGTTTCCAATATTTAAAGGATAAATTCAAAGGAATATTGACAGATGCTAAGCTAGAAGCTGGAGTTTTCACTGGACACAGATCCGCAGTGTCATCCAGGACTCATCGTTTCCATCTAACCTAAATGAGAATGAACTAGGAGCATGGACATCTTTCGTTGAAGTTGTCAAAAATTTTCTTAGAAACCACAAAGCTGAAAACCACCGTAAACTCGTAGAAAACATGCTTAAATCTTATGAAATAATGGGATGCAGAATGTCTTTGAAAATTCATTTTTTACATTCTCATCTTGACTTCTTCCCGGCCAACCTTGGGGCTGTAAGTGACGAGCATGGTGAGCGCTTCCACCAACAGATCTCAGTTATGGAAAACAGATACCAAGGTAATTTCAACCCAAATATGATGGGAGATTATTGTTGGTTCCTGCAGAAGGAGAGCTCGTCATCCTACAAGCGACAAAGGAAGAGGACACACCAAAGTTTCACTTAAGAACAGGAATTTGCCTGTCTGTCTTAAGCCAGAATAAAGGAGGAAAGACATCCCTGTTCACTAATTATTTAAGTATGCTTAACATAAAACGTGGCACGGAAAAGTAGCTTAGACGGCTTTCGTAATAGAAGCGGGTGAGAAAAAAAATGAAAAATAGGGGTTTTCGGTTACACAAAATCTGGACGTGATAGAGAAATTTTGCTATCAGATCTGAAATCAGCATCAGCGCTTTAGTAGGAATCAGTAGTTCACGTGTCTGTAACAAAAAAAAAGTTGAAATTTGTTGCCTAGTGTAATTTGAGTGCGCTGATCTCAAACATATAGTTAGTTTTCCCTATCACGTATGGTTCTCTTACTACAGGGTGTGTCATAAATCCCCCATTTATCCCCAAATGTGAACCATCTTATCGAGACCAACATTGGATTGCACATGCTAAACCATAAATTTTGTTGTTATAGACTACTGTAACGCTTACATACTGTAATAATGTAGGGTAAATATATATAACAACCAGTCCCGTTCCCAGCAAAATACTCTCTCCCCTCCCATCAATGGGTGGTTAACATTTGGGGACAGATGAGGTATTACAACACCCCTTGTAGCACGAAATCTTTAGGTGATAGAGTAAAACCTAATTAAAGCAGAATTAAATAGCTCCTAGCTCTTGGACAAGCATATTGCTTGTTTATGAAAGAATAAAAAAATAACTGAACGAAACAAAATATATTTACCTTCTTTACTTGCAAACATTTCAGGACTTCTGTACCAAACGAAGTATGTGTCGGATGCCATTAAATTGTTCCCCTGCAATCTAGACCCCAAAAGTTCTGCAGAGTCCTTAGGCAGATTCAAATCCCTGACTAAGTCATTTAGTTCGGCTTGAGTTAATGGTTTAGGATCTCGGTCAGCTGTTAGCTGTTCATAAACATCATCATTGTCTGGATTTGGAGCTGAATCAGAATCTGAATTGTATTGATCCAGACTCTCGGGTGGGCGGGGAATAGGAACTTCTGGACCATGGGGTACCGGCCTTAATGCAGATGGAAGACTTGGGTATTGAAGGCTCTCTTTATTCTTTGCATTATAACCTTTAACATTGCAAGAACAGAAGTAGCAGTCGTCGGTATGGTTTCTAGGCTCGCGCCATACCATAGGGATCCCAAATGGCAAACTTTTCTTTTTACCTTTGCTCCAATTTCTTAGTGCCGCAACACACGTAAGACAAACCTTGTGTGGAGCCAACTTTTGTCTTGCTCTCCTAATTTAATTCCAAAATAAGCATGATAAGCTCTCTTAATGAAGGTCGTTACATTTGTCCTTTGTTTTACAACAACATACCGACCACAAATATAACAAAATATGTCTGGACTATGGGTACATCCTCTAGAAGCCATTATTAAAATTTTAAAGACGTAATGTTAGAATTATCTATCTGAAAAAAACGAAATTAATTAAAGATAAAAAAGGTAAAAAATTACAAAACGCGCCAAATTTGTTTTGCTAATAACTTTAAAACTGTGGGTGATAGAAACAAACTGGTAGCATTTTTTAATTCAGCGCAGCGAACTGCTTCAGAATCACAACTCAAAATAAAGAAATCGATTTTCATGCAGACCGGTGTTATCGGGACATCAGGTACCGACAAAGATAAAAAGAGGTCAATTCTCGGACGACCACAAGGCAACGAAACCGGCACCTCCATTGGAAAACAAATCGGAACCACCTGTATGCGAAAACGACAGAGAAAAAATAAAAATAATCCTAGCCAACTTTCAGAGCCTTAAATCAAATCATTCCCCGGACAAAGTTTTATACCTGAAAGGACTCATGCAAGAAGCCGGAGCAGACTTTCCATGCCTCACGGAAACTCATCTAAAAGACTGCCAGGCGAACTGTGAAAACTGTGAGTTCTGTGTTGACAAAACAAAAAAACAAATTGACACCTATAACATACTCCGAGCCGACAGAACAGTGAGACGTAAAGGAGGATGTGCTATTTACACACGCGAAAGGCACATGGCAAAAATTACTATAAGTACCTCAAACAGCTACCTAAAATGTGTAGCAGCAAAAGTTGAAATATTAAATACTACTAATTGTAATGTACAGACCCCCAAAACACGCCAACCTCAAAATTTTCAGATTCCATTACAGAGGTAAGAAACTGGGTAAAAGATCTACACTCTCCAACCCCTAATATTTTTCTCTGTGGTGATTTTAATTTCCCATTCATGAAATATAAAAGGATAGGAAAAAACATATGTATACACCAGGACAAGGGGGGCACACGTGAAGACCAGGAGCAGGTAAAAATGCTACTAGCTCTACCTGATGAATCTATGTTAACGCAAGAAATAACATAAAACGCAAGAAAAAAACAACTGCCTAGATTTGGTATTCACAAACAACAGCAACCTAATTGATAATGTAGAAATAAATATCCTCACCTATAATATCGGACCATAACATTATTGAAATAATCAATATAAAAGCAATAGGAAAGGAAAGAACACGCACAGCAGAAAGAAGCAAATTCGAAATATTTTATTTTCACTCCAAAGCTATAAACTGGGAAGATGTTGCATCCAGCATAAAAGTAACAGATTGGAAAACCATTTTCGAGGCCAAGACAACGGAAGAGATGCTAATGACTTTAGAGAAGAAGCTGGAAATTGTGGAAAGAATGTCCCAAAAATACAACAAAGAGGAAAGAGAAGCAGTTTCGAGAGACAAAAGAGGGCATTGTTCCGAAAGAGAAAAAGTGACTGCAAAATTAAGTAACTGTAAAGATAACAACATCATAAAAATATTAAATGATAAACTGCAAAGTATGGATGACTTCGTACAGGAACTAATTGAGAAGCATACAGAAAAAGAAGAAGAAGAAGACGACGCTATAAAAGCGATAAAGGTTAATTCAAAGTACTTCTGTAATTTTGCAAAAAGGAAGTCGAAAAACCATGCGACTATCGGACCTTTGAAAAACGAAGACAGTGCTTGATCTGATGATCTAACAGAAGTATCTGAAATATTAAGAGCTCAGTACAAATCATCTTTCACTATCCCAAAACTGACAAACTGATATGCGATAGAAACGCGTTATTTGAAGAACTACAAGGGGAAAGTATGACGGACTTCGACTTTACGACAGATGATATACACAAGCTATAGCGAAACTAAAAGCACACTCAGCCGCAGGACCGGATAAATGGAATGCCACACTGTTCAAAAACTGCAAGCATGCAATCGCTGAGCCCCTATTTTGTTTATCGAGACGATCACTAGACACGGGAGAAATACCGGGCATCCAGAAGAGCGCGAACATAGTCCCAATATATAAAGGAGGAGACCGATCCGAGTCCAAAAACTATAGGCCAGTGTCGCTTACATCTCATCTCACTAAAATATTTGAAAGAATAGTTAGACAGAAAATCTATGACTTTTTGGAAACTCAGAAAAAATTAAATGATAACCAACATGGGTTTCGGTCAGGTAGATCATGCCTATCACAACTAATGGGACACTACAACAACATTTTTGACGCACTTGAAAGTAATGAAAACTATGATGTAATATACACAGACTTTGCCAAAGTGTTCGACAAGTGTGACCATGGAATCATAATACATAAACTGAAATACCTGGGAATAACAGGAAAAGTAGGGAAATGGGTATATAATTTCCTTAGTGAGCGGCGGCAAGTCGTTACAGTACAAGGAGTATCTTCATCAGGATCAGAGGTCCTCAGCTCAGTACCGTAAGGAACAGTATTAGCTCCACTACTCTTCATAATCATGCTAACTAACATAGATGAGGACGTTACCAGAGACAGCACAGTTACATCCTTTGCGGATGACACAAAGATCAGTAGAAAAATCAAAAACCCAGAAGATATAGGATCTCTACAAACCGACATGAACAGAATCTACAAGTGGACGGAAGACAACAATATGAAGTTTAACACTGAGAAATTTCAGCTGTTAAGGTGCGGAAAAAGAGAAGACCTAAAATCCATGGAATATTATACCCCAAATGGACAGAAAATTCAGAGAAATTCTAGAGCAAAAGATTTAGGGGTTGTAATGACTGATGATGCGAAATTTGAAACATAAAATAAGGTAGCAGTAAACAGAGCAAAGAGAATAACGGGGCAGATATCGAGAACCTTTAAACGAAGCGATAGGCATGTAATGATTCCTCCACTGAAAACACTGATCATACCCAAATTGGAATACTGCTCGGTCCTAACATCCAATATAAAAAAGAAGACATTGGACAACTAGAAGGGATTCAGAGAAGCTTCACAGCCAGGATTAACCCTTTCAGGACGACTGGTACAGTTTGGTAACGTTTCAAATACACGCATTCACAATTTAACCCTACAAAAAAATCCGGCCTTAGAGGGTTAAGGGGTGCAAAGAACTAATTACTGAGAAAGGTTACGCGAACTAAACCTATACTCACTGGAAAGGAGAAGAGAGCGATACACCATTATTTACACTTGGAAAATAATGGAGAAACTAGTCCCTGATCTTAGTCTGAACCCTGTAACTCCACAAACAACGGTGGAAACTAGAAAATGAAGCTTGTGTCGTGTTCCCAAATTAAAGGCAGACAGGGAACATCCTTAACCCTGAAAAAAATAGTTTTATTGTGAGAGGACCAAAATTCTTTAATCAGCTGCCCAAAGACCTTAGGAAACGAAGGGAGTTGCAGTGGACATCTTCATAAGAAGATTAGACGCCTGGCTCAGAATAATCCCCGATGAGCCGATGAGAGTATGTGAGGTGGAGAGTACAAGAAACCAGGCCAACTCGAGAGGAGGGGCGACAAGCTTGACCTTCGTGAAATGAGGAATCATCGCACGGAACCTTTGAAAGGTTAAAAGGTGTATGTATATACATGTATGTTTGAGAAAAAGTCCTGGTTTTGTGTTGCTGATACAGTTCTTGCTTTATGCAATCATTGCTCTATAAATGATATAATTTTTGTAAAATCTCCAATGACAAGGAATTCATTTTCTATTAATAACTGAGACCTCACTTGTTGTAAGTCAGTTATCTGCATTGTGTGATGAAATCATATTTTAAAATCATGTTACAAAAGTTGTGGAAGATGTTTGTAACTGACTCAGTGAAATGTTCTACAGGATAACTAATTGTTTCAAGAGTTAATATCCAATATACGGGGCTCCAATAAACCTTAGGCCCCCGCCCATGGCCTAAACCATTAGAGGTACAGTAAAACTAAACATACCTTACAAAAGAGAATTTAATCCTGCATTTAATGAGAAACAATTAAAACTTGGTGTTCCCGCCATTGGCTTCCAAGACAGCCTGAATTCGCTTTGGGTAGCTTGCTAAAAGTGACGTGAATAGATCTTGATCGTTACGCAAATTTGCTAAAACAGTTTCAATGTGTTGCGTCATTTTATCCTTCGAAAATCGATTTGCTGCAGGTTCTTGAAACAAGAGACATTCAACCTTGTCCTTTATAACTGATCCAATGTGTTCACAGACGTTCAGGTCAGGAGAATTTCCTGGCCATTCTTCATTTCCAAAGAAATCGATCTCATGGTTCCGCAACAACTGTTGAGTGGCTAATACCTTAAAGTAGGGGGCCTTATCGTGCAGAAGTGTAACTCAGTGAAATGTTCTACAGGATAACTAATTGTTTCAAGAGTTAATATCCAATATACGGGGCTCCAATAAACCTTAGGCCCACGCCCATGGCCTAAACCATTAGAGGTACAGTAAAACTAAACATACCTTACAAAAGAGAATTTAATCCTGCATTTAATGAGAAACAATTAAAACTTGGTGTTCCCGCCATTGGCTTCCAAGACAGCCTGAATTCGCTTTGGGTAGCTTGCTAAAAGTGACGTGAATAGATCTTGATCGTTATGCAAATTTGCTAAAACAGTTTCAATGTGTTGCGTCATTTTATCCTTCGAAAATCGATTTGCTGCAGGTTCTTGAAACAAGAGACATTCAACCTTGTCCTTTATAACTGATCCAATGTGTTCACAGACGTTCAGGTCAGGAGAATTTCCTGGCCATTCTTCATTTCCAAAGAAATCGATCTCATGGTTCCGCAACAACTGTTGAGTGGCTAATGCCTTAAAGTAGGGGGCCTTATCGTGCAGAAGTGTGACCTGATCGACATCCATAACATTGTTTGGGTTTCTTAGAAAAGGAATGACATGCTGGGATAGAATAATATCACGAAAATACTGTCCATCCCAACTCTGACCATTTGGCTTCAGCACCCACATGAGCTTCTTTGCAGTGAACAAAACAAACATACCAACACAGTCTGGACTTTTTAATAATTCGCAATAATGTTCATTGTCATCGATTTCATCTGGTGTTGTGGCCCACACTCGATCATTTTGGTAGTTAGGCCGACGTGTTACGTAAACAAAAAATTCATCGGAGACAGCTAAATGCATGAAATCATCCACATCCCAATCTTCAAGATAATGGGCAAACCACATTCTGTCATCGATGTTGAGTTTTTCTTGGCTTTGGAAGTTCATGCCAAGGCTTTAAACCTTGCCTATGACGGTACAGTCGAATGATCTCACCACTAACGATCTTTCCTCTCAACACTTCGATCTCTAGAAAGTTTAGCACAGCTGTTTTTCCGCTTACGCGTACCGCTTTCAATGATGACCTTTGTTTCCTGAGAGAGTGGCAAATTTGGGCGCCCAGATTTGGTTGTATCCATTTCACATTCATCCAAAGTTTTATTCCAATTTCTTTTGACGAAGTTCTCACTACTTCGCAACTTTTTGGCAACCCATGAACGTGTTATAAAGGTGGCTCCAGCATCACGAGCTTCCCGAAATGTTATTGCTCGTATGCGATCTATCACACGTTGCCTCTGCGAATCACCAATTAAGTGAGAAGCCATTATATTATCACTTTATCATCTAGAGTAATTTTAATACCTGCAATAAGTAAAGAGTTTTATATATTTTTATGATCAATAAAAACTATTTCGATATAAGTAAACATGTAAGCTGCAAATGGGGGGGGGGGCTAAGGTTTTTTGGAACCCCTTAGTGCTTTGTTAATTCTGCCGCCCATCATGAAAGAGGTGTTGGAGATGATTAAGTGTTGCACTTCCTCGAATGACATTCCTTGTTGCGTGTGTAATATGACGTATACTAATGAATGTTCATGGTGTTGCCCTGGTATGTTTTCCATGGAACTTGGCTCAGAAACCCAGCGCCAACAACAGCTTTACAATCCCTATGCATGTCTGTACAGACTCCTTTGATCTTAATTTGGAGAATCATATTATCTTGTCTGTATTTTGCTCTTTAAGTGAATAATAGGCTATTGAAAGATTGTAAAGATCAACTTGCTTTTGTTGGTGTTCTTTGTTTCCTAAGATCTTATTATATCCTGGAACAAAAAATTCCCAGGTATGAGTCGGATGACTCCATCTTTTGGTAAAGCTTTGCCATTTCAGAAGAATCAAATTCTGTGCTTTTTTGTAGTTTAAATCTTCATTAGTTTTAACAAAAAAGTTGCATTTAAAAAATACAGTATATGGGGGGCCTATCTTAATGTGATAGAGTACTGTATTTGTAGCTGAGAATTGAAAATATTAGATGAAGGGCATGGGTTCAACAGTAGTTGGATCATGTTTGGAATCTTGAGCTTTTGATATACAGGCCCATCTCACGGATCTTCTAGATATATTACTTTCATAACGTAATTCCAGACAAATATCATACCTTTGGGAATATTTAGATTTTTCTTACATCTTACCATGTTACAGATGCAGATTTATAGGAAACTGATTAGTTTGTTTCAGATGAAATAAATGAACTGAAAAGTGCTTCTATGTGGATGTGTTTATATTTACTTCTTACTCATTTTTAAATTATGTCTATGTATACGTTTTAGTAAGGTGATATTCAGCCAGGATTGAATATCAATTGGTATGAGTTTTATTTCTTGCAAAAATGAATTATTGTACTATAAACGCTGAGGTCGGGGGTTCGACTTCCGATGGTGTAATATAACTTATGTCTAAGAAAGATTTGAATGGTGGCTGCCAAAGTTCATAGTATGACGTCAAACACTCACACACACACACACACGCGCGCGCACACACACACACACACACACACACACACACACACACTTATTATATATATATATAATAATTTAATTTTCAAGTTTAAGTCATCATTACCCCTCGGTATTTTTGCGCACTTACTACTAGTGTGAATATAATGAAAGTAAAGGTGAAATTAAATTTATTTGATGTATATATAGTTGCAGTAGTGAAGTCTTTCATTACATACTGGTCATTGTTTTCAGTTACAATTGATGCGTAACGTTTTAAATTATATTTATATTTTTTATGTACGAAGGAAGAGCCAAAGGGAAGCGTCCGCAAAAATGACCTCCTATATAAGAGACAGCCGAAATCAAAATCGCTTGAGGTTCACGATGCCATTTTTTTTTTTTTAATTTTCAAAAAGTTGTGTTGTGTGTAAAATGCATGTATGTGTAATGAAGAATACCTTGGTTTTATATATATATTATATATATATATATATGATGAATAAAACCACGACGGAAAGGAAATATAGAATGGTGCTCCTGAGAATGTCATTAGACGAAAGCGCTTGAGCTCCATTCTGTGTTTCCTTTCCTTCGTGGTTTTATTCATCATAAATATTTTTCACGTGTTACTTTCGTGAAATAATTTTAATATATATATATATATATATAGGTTCCCAAAAACCTTAGCCCCCCCCCCCCCATTTGCAGCTTACATGTTTACTTATATCGAAATAGTTTTTAGTGATTATAAAAATATATAAAATTCTTTATTTATTGCAGGTATTAAAATTATTCTAGCTGATAAAGTGATAATACAATGGCTTCTCACTTAATTGGTGATTCGGAGAGGCAACGTGTGATAGATCGCATACGAGCAATAACATTTCGGGAAGCTCGTGATGCTGGAGCCACCTTTATAACACGTTCATGGGTTGCCAAAAAGTTGCGAAGAAGTGAGGACTTCGTCAAAAGAAATTGGAATAAAACTTTGGATGACTGTGAAATGGATACAACCAAATCTGGGCGCCCAAATTTGCCACTCTCTCAGGAAACAAAGGACATCATTGAAAGCGGTACGCGTAAGCGGAAAACAGCTGTGCTAAACTTTCTAGAGAGATCGAAGTGTTGAGAGGAAAGATCGTTAGTGGTGAGATCATTCGAGTGTACCGTCATAGGCAAGGTTTAAAGCCTTGGCATGAACTTCCAAAGCCAAGAAAAACTCAACATCGATGACAGAATGTGGTTTGCCCATTATCTTGAAGATTGGGATGTGGATGATTTCATGCATTTAGCTGTCTCCGATGAATTTTTTGTTTACGTAACACGTCGGCCTAACTACCAAAATGATCGAGTGTGGGCCACAACACCAGATGAAATCGATGACAATGAACATTATCGCGAATTATTAAAAAGTCCAGACTGTGTTGGTATGTTTGTTTTGTTCATTGCAAAGAAGCTCATGTGGGTGCTGAAACCAAATGGTCAGAGTTGGGATGGACAGTATTTTCGTGATATTATTCTATCCCAGCATGTCATTCCTTTTCTAAGAAACCCAAACAATGTTATGGATGTCGATCAGGTCACACTTCTGCACGATAAGGCCTCCTGCTTTAAGGCATTAGCCACTCAACAGTTGTTGCGGCACCATGAGATCGATTTCTTTGGAAATGAAGAATGGCCAGGAAATTCTCCTGACCTGAACGTCTGTGAACACATTGGATCAGTTAAAAAGGACAAGGTTGAATGTCTCTTGTTTCAAGAACCTGCAGCAAATCGATTTTCGAAGGATACAATGACGCAACACATTGAAACTGTTTTAGCAAATTTGCGTAACGATCAAGATCTATTCACGTCACTTTTGGCAAGCTAACCAAAGCGAATTCAGGCTGTCTTGGAAGCCAATGGCGGGAACACCAAGTTTTAATTGTTTCTCATTAAATGGATTAAATTCTCTTTTGTAAGGTATGTTTAGTTTTACTGTACCTCTAATAGTTTAGGCCATGGGCGGGGGGGCTAAGGTTTATTGGAGCCCCGTGTATATATAGATAGTACTTTTTCTTCTACCGGGACACACCGGTACGTTCTACCGGTAGCTTTTAATAAATTGACAGCAAAATTCCCATTTTAACGATTTTATCTTTCATTTATGACTCTGCTCTGTTTTTATCGCAGCCTTAATTGTTCAGTTGCCATAACCGGCACCCAACGTTCATTTATTATATATATATATATATATATATATATATATGTGATGAATAAAACCACGAAGAAAGGAAACACAAAAGGTGCTCAAGCGCTTTCGTCATTAGACGAAAGCGCTTGAGCACCTTTTTGGTTTCTTTTCCTTCTGGTTTTATTCATCATAAATATTTTCACGTGTTACTTTCGTGAAATAATTTTCATATATATATATATATATATATGCGTGTGTGTGTGTGTGTGTGTTAACTCCTCCGTCTATGGCCTTGGTCGGTTCGAAGTTGACGGGGGTTCTGGTTAGGTGGCAGCAACGGATTTGTCACTCGAGTAGCTGATACCGTATAGGGAATCGCAGTAGTTTCGTTCTATACTACTCTCCGATTTCTTCTTATAACGTATCGGGAAATTATTTTCTCTATTCAAGACTAAGTTCTCCGAAGAGAGCAAGGCTCGTAGGAGAAGATAAATACTTTTTCTTACGGTAATTTACTGTTAAAATGTTACAGGTAATGCTCGGCCTCTAAGTTAGATCAGTCTAGTCAGAATGAACATTGGAGAAATTTTATAGGCTTTTATACTAAACTTCCTACTGACGTCATTATTATTTAATGCTGATCTTTTTTTTTTAATAGGCTGATTTACTTTACAAAACATTTAAAGACAAAACAAATATTTTTGCTGAAGCAGTGTGTAAACTGCTAAGCAAGAGGAAACCATATTTTATTTAAATCGTATATTGATAGATCTGATGTCATCATGATCTGCCGAGTTAACTAAAAATCGAATTGAAATATGCCTTCCCATCACGAATTACAAACAAACAAGCACATAGCGAAAATTAAAGGCTTAAGATTAAAAATTAAACGTTAAGCAGGACATGACTTCATCTTTTACAACGAAGAAAGACTGTATACAGAAAATGAACAAGATTACATTATTAAGCTAAGTCTACGAAAATGATTAAGTTGTTTTAAACAGATATAGTTAACCAATTATAAAATAGAGAGCAAATCAAAAATGTATCCAAACTTGTGTCAGCGTTGTACGATTTTGGGTTTTATACAAAATGATTAAGTAGTTTACAAGGAAATAATTCATCAATTATAAAATAGAAACCAAATCAAAATTTTATTCAAACTCGTGTCATACGATTTTGGACTTTACTGTATATGTCAAAATGAAAATATGAATGAAGGGATTATTCATTGTTCATTTTCACACACACACACAAACATATATATATATATATATATATATATTATATATATATATTATATATATATATATATATATATGATGAATAAAACCACGAAGGAAAGGAAACACAAAACGGTGCTCAAGCGCTTTCGTCTAATGACATCCTCAGGAACACTGAAATACATAAAAGGTTGCGGCCTATATATAGGTTACAGAAAGAGAAAAAAAAATATAAATAAATAACATGCATACACACAAACATATATACATATATATATACATACATATCTACACACATACACATATATACAGTATATATATGCAATAAACGGAGAAGTAAAAATAAAACTTAAAAATTAAGGATTAGAGGATTAACAAAGAGGCATATCGATTTTTAGCACAAGATCAAATGAGTTATAAAAATAATACAAATTTATACTGGAGATACGCCCGGGTTTAACACTTTGCCTTTTTAGAGTCAAGTTTCGATATATATAAAAATAAATTGAAGATTAAAAGTTAATAAAGTAGCTTACAAGTTTACCAAAGATTAAGTGTCCTACCCTTTTTATCTAGGTTTGTTTTGAAGGAATTCAAAACAACAGGATCGAGTTGAAAAAGACCTTTGCTTATGTTGAAGTTATTTGAAAGTTGAATAATGGCAGACTCAAGAATATTTCTATTGACAATGTTGCTCGAATGAAATAAAACTGAAGCATTATTCCAATCAATACAGTGGGATAACTCTGACAAATGGACAAAAAGAGCACTGGACAACTGTCCTGTTCTGACGGAATATTGATGCTGTTTTATACGTGTGTGCAAATCCTTTCCCGTCTGACCTATGTAAAAGGAATCACATTGTTTACATCCAATTTTATAGATAATGCCTGAATTATTGGTAGGGCTATTTTTTACTATGATATTTTTCACAATATTGTTATATGAAAATACTACATTAATATCCAAAAGTTTAAGTACATTATCAATGCCTAAAAAGCCCGGGAAAAATGGAAGTACTAAAATATTTTTTGACAAAGTACGAGTGTTATTATTGACACGATAGAAAGTTCGTTTTGCCTTGTTGAGACAAGATTCCATAAACGCAGATGGGTAACACAGATCACTTCCAATACCGTTGATTTTTTCCAATTCGGCATCGATGTATTCCGGACTGGCGATCCTAAGGGCGCGGAGAAACATTGATGAAAAAATGGCCTTCTTAGTGGGGGTGTCATGTCCCGAGTAAAAGTGTACGTAGGACAAGTTGTTTGTTGTTTTCCGATAGATACTAAACTTAAAACCTGGGCTTTCCCTATGTACACGCACATCCAAAATGGGATTGACTTGTCTTGTTCCACTTCTAAAGTAAACTTAATGGAGGGACTTGATCATTTAACTGAAGGAGGAAGTTATCCAGGTCACGATTCATGGGCCAGATACACAAAATATCGTCGACGTACCGCAACCAAGGGATGCCAACCCCAGGATTCTCGGAATGTAAGTAATTTCGAAAAACTCCATATAAATATTGGAGAGGAGGGGCGATAAGGGTTGCCCATGGCCATCCCAAACACTTGTTGATAACACTAGGCAACAAGATTTTGTTACAGAAGACCAAATAGGTGCTCCTAGCTAATTTCGGTATGCTGATTTCAAATCTATAATTAGATTTTTTCTATCACGTCTAGATTTTGTGTAAAATGCAAATCACTTTTAGTAAAATTTTCTACCACGTCCAGATTTTGGTTTTAATCGGCTTAATGCCAGTAATATGAAACTTGCTTTTCAAGGTTAAAGCAATTTTTTTTGCCAACTATATACAAATTCGAACAATTTTGATAAATAAAATTTATCCCGAGTTGGCAACACTGAGTCAAGAGCATAGTAACGGGCAACGGCCCAACGGTCAGTCGCTACGTGACAGTCAAGCAGAACGGTTGTTGAAGCTCTCTGCTGATGAGCAAGTGACAGGTTGTGGTGACTTGTGTGTTTTTATAGCATTTGTTTTGTACTACGGTGTGTATTTCTTTTTATTTTGCACATCGTAATAATTACTTTCTACGTTTTTTCAGATATTGTATGGTAATTCAAAATGGCATCAAATAGACGTGCTTGTGTAAATCACCCAGACAACTTCTGCTTTGTCTGTGGACAATATACACCTAAGCCACAACGTAGAAACATAACAACAAAGATTAAACTTGCCTACAAGTGTTATTTTGACTATAAGTTAGGAGACCAACAGAGGGACTGGGCCCACATATTTGCTGTGCACAGTGCAATGCAATGTTAATAGCTTGGATGAATGGTAAAAGAAAAGCTATGCCGTTCTCAGTCCCCATGGTTTGGCGTGAGCCGAAAAATCACTTCAATGATTGTTATTTTTGTTGACAAAGATTGCTGGTTTCACAAAGAAAAACAAATCAAAGATCACGTACCCAAACTGCGAATCAGCAATGAAACCAGTACCACATGATGAAACAAATCCACCACCAGTTCCACCAGCAACGATAACAGACAGCAGTTCATCTGAAGATTCTGCTA
This sequence comes from Bathynomus jamesi, assembly GCA_023014485.1. NCBI lineage: Eukaryota > Metazoa > Arthropoda > Malacostraca > Isopoda > Cirolanidae > Bathynomus > Bathynomus jamesi. The sequence goes on from JAJOZX010000381.1 coordinate 942,341, forward strand.
GTGATATAGAAACAGGGAAAGACGGCATATATGTTCCAGATGCAATATTTCCCCACATTTGTTAAGTCAAGCGGAGTTAAATGACTTAGTGCGCGATTTGGAATTACCAAAAGAAAAGGCAGAGTTGCTTGGTTCAAGACTTCAAGAATTTAATCTTCTCCAACCAAACACCAAAGTTTCCCATTTCCGCCATCGCCATTTGCAGTTTTCATCATTTTACTTACAGGAAGAAAACGTTTGTTTCTGCCACGATATCAGTGGTCTGATGCAAGGGATTGGCTGTCGCTATGATCCAAAAGAATGGAGACTGTTCATTGACTCTAGTAAAGCTAGCCTTAAAGCTGTATTACTGCACAACGGCAATGAAAAACCTTCAATACCTGTAGCACATGCCACTGGCCTTAATGAGACTTATGAATCGATGAAACTGCTGCTAAGACTCATCAAATATAAGGACCACACATGGAATATTTGTGGCGACCTTAAAGTTGTATCATTACTTCTTGGGTTACAGTTGGGCTACACAAAGCATATGTGCTTTTTGTGTCTATGGAACAGCAGAGATGACAAGAACCACTACAAAAAACATGATTGGCCATCTAGAACTGAACATGTTGTTGGTAAATACAATGTGAAACACCCAGCACTTATTGACCCTCAGAAAGTACATCTTCCACCACTTCACATTAAACTTGGCCTTATGAAAAATTTCGTGAAGGGTATGGATCATCAAGGTAGTGGTTTCCAATATTTAAAGGATAAATTCAAAGGAATATTGACAGATGCTAAGCTAGAAGCTGGAGTTTTCACTGGACCACAGATCCGCAGTGTCATCCACGACTCATCGTTTCCATCTAACCTAAATGAGAATGAACTAGGAGCATGGACATCTTTCGTTGAAGTTGTCAAAAATTTTCTTGGAAACCACAAAGCTGAAAACCACCGTAAACTCGTAGAAAACATGCTTAAATCTTATGAAATAATGGGATGCAGAATGTCTTTGAAAATTCATTTTTTACATTCTCATCTTGACTTCTTCCCGGCCAACCTTGGGGCTGTAAGTGACGAGCATGGTGAGCGCTTCCACCAACAGATCTCAGTTATGGAAAACAGATACCAAGGTAATTTCAACCCAAATATGATGGGAGATTATTGTTGGTTCCTGCAGAAGGAGAGCTCGTCATCCTACAAGCGACAAAGGAAGAGGACACACCAAAGTTTCACTTAAGAACAGGAATTTGCCTTTCAGTAGTACAACAAAATACTAACGCGCTTTGGGTGGATGGTTGGGCGCAGGGGTGGTAACCCGCCAGCGGAATTCCGCTGTCTGTCTTAAGCCAGAATAAAGGAGGAAAGACATCCCTGTTCACTAATTATTTAAGTATGCTTAACATAAAACGTGGCACGGAAAAGTAGCTTAGACGGCTTTCGTAATAGAAGCGGGTGAGAAAAAAAATGAAAAATAGGGGTTTTCGGTTACACAAAATCTGGACGTGATAGAGAAATTTTGATATCATATCTGAAATCAGCATCAGCGCTTTAGTAGGAATCAGTAGTTCACGTGTCTGTAACAAAAAAAAAGTTGAAATTTGTTGCCTAGTGTAATACTCGTTATTGAAAGTGAATTTACAGTCTTTAATGCAAAGCTTAATAAGTTCCAAAACAATGTGTGAAGGTAGTGGCAGGTCATACTTATGTAATTCTTGCTAATGTACTTAAACTTTTGGATATTAATGTAGTATTTTCATATAACAATATTGTGAAAAATATCATAGTAAAAAATAGCCCTACCAATAATTCAGGCATTATCTATAAAATTGGGTGTAAACAATGTGATTCCTTTTACATAGGTCAGACGGGAAAGGATTTGCACACACGTATAAACAGCATCAATATTCCGTCAGAACAGGACAGTTGTCCAGTGCTCTTTTTGTCCATTTGTCAGTTATCCCACTGTATTGATTGGAATAATGCTTCAGTTTTATTTCATTCGAGCAACATTGTCAATAGAAATATTCTTGAGTCTGCCATTATTCAACTTTCAAATAACTTTAACATAAGCAAAGGTCTTTTTCAACTCGATCCTGTTGTTTTGAATTCCTTCAAAACAAACCTAGATAAAAAGGGTAGGACACTTAATCTTTGGTAAACTTGTAAGCTACTTTATTAACTTTAATCTTCAATTTATTTTTATATATATCGAAACTTGACTCTAAAAAGGCAAAGTGTTAAACCCGGGCGTATCTCCAGTATAAATTTGTATTATTTTTATAACTCATTTGATCTTGTGCTAAAAATCGATATGCCTCTTTGTTAATCCTCTAATCCTTAATTTTTAAGTTTTATTTTTACTTCTCCGTTTATTGCATATATATATATTATATATATATGTGTATGTGTGTAGATATGTATGTATATATATATGTATATATGTTTGTGTGTATGTATGTTATTTATTTATATTTTTTTTTCTCTTTCTGTAACCTATATATAGGCCGTAACCTTTTATGTATTTCAGTGTTCCTGAGGATGTCATTAGACGAAAGCGCTTGAGCACCGTTTTGTGTTTCCTTTCCTTAGTGGTTTTATTCATCATAAATATTTTTCACGTGTTACTTTCGTGAAATAATTTTCATATATATATATATATATGAAGTTCCAGTACCTTACCTTCAGTAAAAATCTCACTCTCTCTGTCTATATATATATATATATATATGTTAAACAGACCGTGCATGGAACAAGGAACTCTTCTGGGAAAATTAAATCCACTATAGTCCGAATAAGTAATGGTAAATGACAAATACCATAGTTTTTTTCCTTTTTCATGATTTTAGCCCGACGTGGGCAACGGGTCTCTCGCAAAGAGATCCCATAAATATAGCTTCCCTCACCAGCTGTCTGCAAAGCAGACAGGATCCAGCTTTGGGACGTGGATCTAGGGTTTAAAGCAAGCCTAGATCCCTACACTCAGAACCTCTATATAAGTAAAAGACTCGTTGCATTCACGTCGTGTTGAATAAATCAAAGAAAAGGGGGTAACTATTGTATTTTTAGCCAAAAAAACCAAAACTTAAACCTCAACCGGGACATTGAGCGTCCACTTTTCAAGGCACGAAACACGTCCGTTTAGTATACACAAACTCAGAATGGTTCCCTGAGAACATTATATGTTAAACACAGACCGTGCATGGAACAAGGAACTCTTCTGGGAGAATTAAATCCACTATAGTCCGAATAAGTAATGGTAAATGACAAATACCATAGTTTTTTCCTTTTTCATGATTTTAGCCCGACGTGGGCAACGGGTCTCTCGCAAAGAGATCCCATAAATATAGCTTCCTCACCAGCTGTCTGCAAAGCAGACAGGATCCAGCTTTGGGACGTGGATCTAGGTTTAAAGCAAGCCTAGATCCCTACACTCAGAACCTCTATATTCTGAGTTTGTGTATACTAAACGGACGTGTTTCGTGCCTTGAAAAGTGGACGCTCAATGTCCCGGTTGAGGTTTAAGTTTTGGTTTTTTGGCTAAAAATACAATAGTTACCCCCTTTTTCTTTGATTTATTCAACACGACGTGAATGCAACGAGTCTTTTACTTATATAGAGGTTCTGAGTGTAGGGATCTAGGCTTGCTTTAAACCCTAGATCCACGTCCCAAAGCTGGATCCTGTCTGCTTTGCAGACAGCTGGTGAGGGAAGCTATATTTATGGGATCTCTTTGCGAGAGACCCGTTGCCCACGACGTCGGGCTAAAATCATGAAAAAGGAAAAAAACTATGGTATTTGTCATTTACCATTACTTATTCGGACTATAGTGGATTAATTTTCCCAGAAGAGTTCCTTGTTCCATGCACGGTCTGTGTTTAACATATAATGTTCTCAGGGAACCATTCTGAGTTTGTGATATATATATATATACAGGGTGAGTCAAAAGTAGCGCCCGATTTCTGTTTTTTTCGGCTGTCAGATTTCTTTCTGGGAAGTCATGTTGTTAATAATTGTCTTGCAGATTATTAATTTTCTTAGTTTATTTATTTTTGTTTTTGTTTTGCATGTTATTGCTGAGAGTTTGGAAAGTTACTGAATTTGCACCAATTGAACCATGAATTACCTTTCAATGAATCAACGCATTGCGGCCGTGAAACATTACTACAAATGTAATGAACATCCAACGATGGCGGCACGCCGTTTGGCACAGGAATTCGATATTAACCCACCCCAGGGAAGAAACATACGATTGATTGTCGAGAAATTTGAAGCAACAGGGTCGGTAGCCACTGCAAAGAAGTCCGGTCGTCCGAAAACGGCAACGAATGTAGCTAAGGCTGATGAAGCCATCAGGAGACTGGAACAAAGTCCGCAAAAGTCAACTCGCCGTTTATCTGCAGAGTTGGAAGTGAGCCAATCAAGTGTTATCCGTATCCTTCACCAGAAAAATGGAAACCTTACATTCCACGCTTACTGCATGCCCTTCATGATGGAGATGACGACCGCCGTCTTCATTTTGCGAAGAGTTCTTAGCTAAAACTTGACGAAGAGGACACAATGCTAGACAACATCTGGTGGTCAGATGAGGCATGTTTTAAGCTTAACGGCACAATTAACAGACACAATTGTGTCTACTGGGCTGCGGAGAACCCAAGAGTGACAGTTGAGAAGGAGGTAAATTTACCTGGGCGTGACAGTTTGGGCAGCCATATCTCCATTAGGGGTAATTGGACCCTTTTTCTTTGAGGGATCTGTCACTGCAGAAATTTACCTGGATATGCTGCAAACTTTCTTTTGGCCAGGGTACAAGATCAGGACTGTTATTTCCAGCAAGATGGAGCTCCACCTCATTATGGACGTCATGTCGTCAGTGGCTTGATGAAAAACTTTCCCGGAAAGTGGATCGGCCGCCGCGGTCCGATCGAGTGGCCGCACGCTCCCCAGACCTTACACCTCCAGATTTCTTTCTTGGGGGCTCATGAAAGACCTTGTTTATCGTGAAAAGCTCGTACCATTCAGGAATTGAAGGCTCAAATCACTGCAAAGTTTGAGAAATTGATATCGAACTCTGCAGGCGTGTGTGCCACTCTGTGGCCTGCTCGGCTGCAATTGTGCATCGATCACGAGGGAGGGCACTTTGAAAATTGTAAGTAAAACAGCTTGGTACAGTTCCGTAATAATTTTCTCCCGAATAAATGGTTAGATAAACATGTCATTCATATATTTCTACCTTCTTGTACACTGTAATACAAATGGCAAACAAACAATCAACTGACAGAAATCGGGCGCTACTTTTGACTCACCCTGTATATATATATATATATATATATATATATATATATATATATATTATATATATATATATATATATATATATTATTCCTTGTTATGATCTCATAATATCTCCATATTGATAATGCAACAGGAAATTTGGAAAACATTAATGGGTTTATCTGTCCATCGTGATTAGATCATTATCTCTCCACATTGATAATACAAATATAATATGGAAGACAGTATTAATATAATAGGTATCAGCCACAAACCGGTGGTGATATCCTGCTTCATGCAACCGTCACCTTACGGTTTTCTGACACGCCCATATGTAGTCTCTCCTGGACGGCGACAGCAAGTAACCATGTCAACACCACGGTTTGGCCCATCAACGTCATTTCACAAACATTAGTGTAATATTGTATGAGTTCATAAGTACCGTATATATAAATATGTTTATGCTAGTATAACCGTGGATTATTCTTATGTTATTTTGATAATCAGTTACTGTTATTCAGATCGAAACTGTTAACAAGTTCTTCGTGTAACAGTCGATAAGCCATTTCCCACTAACTCTGCCCCTCTACCTCGCTCTCTCTCTCACACTGTCTCAATCTTTTTTTCGCTCAATGTCAATATATATATATATATACACACATATATATATATATATATATATATAATCGTGTAGATTCGTAAGTTAGTAAAAGTTTGAAGCTGTACACGGACTCTACAAACAGCTTTATTAGTAGTGTTACATAATGATTTAATATACGCGAGGCTGGTGGGTGGGGAAGGGCCCCCCCACCCTACACAACCATCCTCCACACTCCCTCATTCCCCTTCCGAAGGGAATGAGGGAGTGTGGAGGATGGTTGTGTAATGTCTATTTTGGTTCAAATTCACTAGTATATAAAAAGTTGTATTGTGGTAGCTGTTCATATAGACTTACAGTAATCATAATGGAACCTTATTACTGTATAAGACGAGTAAACATAGAGTTCAACATGTTCGCGATCATATTAATTGTTTATCTTTATGAACACAGACATTACATTATAATTAGGGGCCGTTCAAAAATTACGTAACGCTATTTTTGCTAAAACTTGACACCCCAGATCCCCCAGGAACGTTTTGTAACGCTAGACGAGGCACCCCCTTAAGATGTTATGTAACACTTTCCCCACCCCACAACCGACACGTTACGGAACGTTACAGAGGGGAGGGGTGTCAGGTTTTAGTAAAAATAGCGTTACGTAATTTTTGAACGGCGCCTTACCTGTATGTCAATGTTATACGTTGTTGGACTCGGTTGTCCCCACTCCACCCCACCTTCCCCCATTTTGGGTACCTTGACTATCGCTGCGGCGTTGCCACATGTCCGGAGTCGCCTGTGAGGCGAGGAACATTACATATGCAGGCAACTGTACAAGGCCAAAATTAACCTTACCTCCAATTACTTTTCCTTATTCCAATGCAATGAAAAAAATTCTTTTATTGTAACTGATGGTAACAAAATGAATGACTGTTTCAGTGTTTATTAACTAGGTCGGTGAAGAGTTTAATTTAAATCAAATTTTGTAAAGAGTAATTCTATTCGCAGACATATAAAAACCGTCCATCAAATTTAATTTCAATTCCCAATTACCTTTGGTTAGCTTCCGCTAGAATTGTTCATTCTGACGAAGGTTAAGCTTTTCACTCCACCTTATAGTCCAGTCAATCTAGGCTATATTTTTGGTCAACCTGGAAGTAATTGTAACAGAAATGGTTTCATCGTTTTTGACATCCCCAAATATTCAAAAATAACATATTAAAAACTTACCACCATTGGGTGAGGCAATTTTTCAGAAAAATGGATTTGCATTAACCCCTCACCCCCAGGTTGGTAGGTCAAAATGACACCATCTTGTATTTTTCGTCCACACTAACCTTTAACATTAATATTTTTTCTTCAAATTTTCAGTAATCCTTCCTAGATGGTTAGCAAATATTTTTAGTTGATAAAAAATTACTCAGTCCATAGGGGGCGCTCCCATCTCATGCTAAAAGACGAAAAACGGAACATCGCGCTGCGTATCGACCGCGATTGTAGGCGTTATTGACCATTGCTCAAGTACTCAAGTAAAATTGACCATTGGACATCATAATCGTAGAGGCTTTGATTAGGTCTTTCAAATGAACCCCAACACCACTAGTCTATCCTTCATAGTTTCGAAGATAATAATATTTTCATATTAACGACGTTCACTTGTTTTGATTTCGTTTTTTGGACATAACTCTTGAATAAACTGAGATATTGATCTGAAATTTAGTTTATAGAAAAAATAGCATGCTATGTCAACTCAAATCAATACATAACGATTTCACAGGGATAGGCATTTTGATATAGCCTATGCGTGATGGTGAGTTAGTAAAAATCTGGGTCTGTTATTTTCGTCACTGTTCTCTGCATTCTCTATGTCCAAAGGGTGCTGACAGTTCAGACAAGAAACGCCTTGGCATTCGCCACACAAGGCTGAGCATTTCAGTCCATTCTTGAAACACGTACATCTCGCGTTCTGACACTCTACCTTGCAGTTACATCTGAAAAGTTTTAGTAAGCTTTCTGGTGCTGGGTTTCGAGGTATAAACTGGTAGCAGTTTTCCTCTTTTCACAGTCCAACCCCATTCTTCTGGATCAAGATCTTCCAGTCCTCTCCAAACTTGCACTTGGAGGTAAACACGCAATGAATGGAATGATGCAGCTGCGGATGTTGGAGGCAAGCTCTCGGGAGACACAACTTTCATACTTGCAGCAACTTTCCGGTAGAATCTTGTGACACGAGCTTATCAAGCGAGCTTTCTTTTTTTCCGCCATAAACAATAAGCAACAACTTTTCTCCAGCAGTAATAACTTCTTCTCTTGTTGATGTTGAGTTGTTGAAAACTTGGCTTAAGCGTTGAAAGCTTTCGTCTTCTTAAACTTTTGCAGGGCCACATCTTTACCAATGGAGAACAATCTGGACGTTGTATCACACCCAAGTAAGGCGTGAATAAGCAAGATTGCTTCGCAAATCTTCAATCCTAATTTCGATTTAGCGTACTTGATGTCCATAGTTTGGTTTTCGCTTTCGATCGAGTTTTTTGCTCTGATGTGAAAAATATTCTGTGACCATCTACATCAGCATGATGGAGCAGGAGAATGAGTAGATCGGTATCTTCTGCAATAACAACTGTTGGTTTACTTCTGGCAGATTCAATTGCTGTCTGTACAATCAAAAGGTCTGCATCACCAGATGATTGGATTGCTTTCATGTTTTCTTCGTTCATTTTAGTCGCAACATTACTAGAAATCTCTGCTTGTTGTCGAGGTTAGTAAGAAACTCGTCTTTCTTCATATTTAGCTTCATTTCTCCTGTTAAACGTACAGGTATGCCCTGCTTGCCTTTGGTTCTGCGAATGTGGGTTGTATCTTTGGTACAAGGCTTCCCGTCATACCCATCAAATACAACGATTGTTCCATCTCCGTAATGAGGACGTATTCTACATAAGTTTTGCAAATCTCGTTGTATGTTCTTCCTTTTGTCCATTGTACTCTGTGGAGTAAGGATCCTCCATCGAGGACATGAAATATCTTTAGGAAGTGAAGCATCTGATTATCAGGCGCAGTTGAAGACCAGATAGAATTTACTAGCTGTGGTTTATTTGCTTCCCTTAACAAACCGTCTGTCTCTATAAGTGCAGGAGGAAATGTGCACAGCTCATACGAGAATGCTGTCTCCAAGTCTACAGCTGATCCCATACCTCTGACAGTGGTTATTAGACGTTGGAATAACAAGAGAGGATCAACGGGAATAACTTCTTCATCTATCTTAATAGTTGATCTTGCTTTCATTGTTATGGCCACGTCTTTCTTTGAACGTATAATCTGCAACTGGTTTTCCGGACATTGAAGCAAGAATGTTGCTTCCAATAACCTTGGCATTGTCTACATTGACAGTTGAAATAGCAATTTCTCTGTGTCAATGCTCATGAGTTCCTTTCGGTTGTCGAAGGGGTTTCTTGCCACAGCGTACGCCAAGATTTTCAATGAATCTTTGAAATCTCTTTCAAGTCGTGCCTGTCTTGTTTCTTTATGCTGCTCACTACCTTCATACGTTACATCTGTAACTTCCTGCATCGCACGGTTTATTTCTGCACAGCTGGTGTCGACAGTAGCCAAACTGATCTTTGTACCTCAGTCATTCCTCGTCCGTGAGTTAGTCCACCTGTTGTTTTCAAACTCCTCATAAGAACTTGTTCTATAACCAGATCTGTTGAGTCCAGCCAGTAATGAAAAGGAAGTTTCCTGTTCTTTCGGCTTTTATGAATGTGCATAGTATTTCGACCATTTCTATGTATTGGAACAGTTTTGCAATTCTCGAGGAATCTAAGCTATGTTTGTAGTTCTCCGTTTCTCAATCATCTTTTTGAAGACCTCCTCCTTTTCTACATCTTCCGAACTTATTTCTCCTGAGATTGATTTATCAAGTAAATCTGAGATCTGTATTAAATCGAAGTTATCAGCAAATTGAAAACATCTTCTGACTGAGTGTATTCTTCATCATTGTCTAACTTAATAGGGCATTCGTATATTTCTGACATCATATTGCATGAAGGGCACCTACAACTAGTAGATGACCACGAACGGCTCGAGATATTGCTTTCCCACTTAGCATGTGGGGCACCGTGTTTTCAGCATAGACAGTTTCTAACATTGTCTGCAGTCCGGAAGAAGTCATGAGATGCCCAATAGATCCAAGGAAACTCATGGCAGTGTGGAGCCCACCAAGTCGCAACACTATTTCTTTAAAGGGCTTGCATCATCCACACTTTCTTGGATTTCAGTTCCCTTCCAGTACAGTGGCTGATCAAATGTTAGTACCGGTGACATGTTGTAGCGCTTTGCTTGCTCAGACACAAAATGCACGATTCGTCGCTGGATTGCATATCGATCATCGGCATGAATATAACGGAAGCCTGTCCAGGGTGCTCTCCTTTATGCACCATTTGCATAAAGCCATTCCACAGTGGTCGTTGAGGTTTCAGCATCCAGGCACAATTCCATAAAATGTTGAAGCAACTTGTTGGATCATCGGCATGAAATTGAAATTGATGCAAATCTTTGTATATTAAGGCGCAAGAAGATTTTCTGCGCAAGCGAAATATGTAAGTTTCGATGCTGCAAATGTCCACGATCTCCTTTGATGTGACATCTATTCTTGGCACTAATTTCGTGGAAGCTACCTTGGGAGTAACTGTAACAATTATACCCATATCGTGGAATGTATTTAGACCATCGATTGTTCTAATATTGTGATCAACATTGTCACCAACATGTTGTATGAAAGATTCATTGTCAATTCCTTCAATTTCTGTCCCCTGATGATACGCCGCACTTCTTTCAAACTTCTGAACCTCTGAGTAGGAAGAGCAAAATCCGTGACTGTGTAAAGAGTCAATCAAAAACCTTGATCCAAATTGTCTATGCATTTGCACTCCAAGCCAATCTGAAGTGGGCAATTATTGCTTTTGGTCTGACTGCTTGCATTATTGCCTGCCCAAGAGAGGCAATTCGTAGGTCACTGCTTTTGGCAACAAACATCTTTTCAAGCAGTAATCGTAAAGATTTGGGAAGAAATTCTTTGCACCGGGCACGAGATTCTGTCTTGGGTGGATGGATACATTGTTGAAGAACTATCGCATTCTTTAATTTCACTTTTTAGCAGCTTTGCCGCAGTTTCAATAATGCGATTTTTTTCAGTTTCTACGTCATCTGATTTCTTGCTTTTATAGAAATCATAGAGAATATTCTGTTTTTTGATCTGAATGTGACAACATTATGTTTCCCATTAATCTCCGTGACAACAATTTCATCTTTAAAATGCTCCATCAAACGACTTTTCAGCCATTTGGAAGTATATGCATGACTTGATGAATCTTTCAGATGATCCTGCATTACTGACAAAAGATCATGATTGTGGTTTGTTCATCATCATTTTCTTGCAAATAATTCGCCACAAAAGCAAAGGCAGACTCTTGAGATTTATCATAAAGCCGACCCCTTTTTAAACTTTGACTCGTTTGTGTGTTACTATCGTATAGTTTTGGAATACCTTTTCTAATAAGAAAGGTAGTACTACATGCTTGATGATACACCGCATCTTCTAAATGTAAATCATTTACAAAAGCTATACGCCCTTTTACATCAACTGCCCAGCCATCCTTGCGCTGTTCGCAAACTTTTAGAATACTGATATCAAACTCACGATTTTTGCACATCACTTGAAAAGCTTTATTGTCCCGTTTATCTCTTTCGGTGATGCGATTTTTGCAGAACAAACAATCCAATTTGTAATTAAAGTCGTAATCAGATCTTAAACTAAGTTTAAATGCAGTGGCATCAGAAGATGTGGATGCTTTCTTTTTATTGTAAGATGCAATGTTCTTATTAATATATGGAGCTCTACATGATCTGTGTAGTTTGTCTCCAGCTGTGACAAAGATGTCATCGTCTCTTTCTCTGCTAGCATTGCAAACACCCAAGGCACCTTTTTCTGTTAGTGTCACATAAGAATCACGGTCATCTATGACTTTTTACATATTGCACAGGTTTCGAAACGTTCAGAATCCATTTTGACCGGAAACAAAATAATAGAATTAATTAATTTTATTGCAAAATTACAGTGTTAATTTTGTTTTAGAAACTGATTGGACCTGGAAGTAATTGCATTTTTAAGCGCCAAGTTTAGGATTCAGGCGTATTAAGAAACTCGGATCATATATGATTTTGCATAGCGGCCATCCTGAAAATCCAAGATGGCCGCCATGGTGGGCCTACCGCCACCTGACAATATCCTGAGCGCTATAATTATTCCCTGACCCTGAAAATGTATGTTTAGACAAAAATTGTGAACCTACATATATTAGAACGAAGATATAAGTAAATGCAGGTTTTTCACACGTCGGCCATCTTGAAAATTCATGATGGCCGCCATAATTGACAAACTAAGCATCAGACACTATTCTAATCCATTTTAATGGTTTCATTGACCATTAAAACCTACAGAATGATATATTACAATAAGAAATTGATTGAATAGTAAAAATTTGGTGCCACTTTATTGTTACCGATGGTAGCGGCGGCCATCTTGGATTTACGGAAATTGGCCTGGCCCGTTTGTGGTAAGTTTTTAATATATCATTTATGTTGAGGTAAGGGTGCGAAAACAGTTAAAACTATTTCTGTTACAATTACTTCCAGGTCCAATCACAGATTGACTAGACTATTAGACCTACAGTTTAAGGTGGAATCCGAACCACGCCCCACCAGCAGCCCAGCGTCTTAACCACTAGGTCACCCAGGGTACCTATTTATCTACCAACCACTTTCTTTATTGTGTGGAAGGATGAACAGTTGGGTTTTGCTGCGCGCCGGCTGCCGTCACCGGGTCTCGATCCCGGGGACGATGGATTCGTAGTCAGCGATGCTAACCACTACACCACCGAGGCGCATTATATATATATATATATATATATATATATATATATATATATATATATTGTATGTGGAGTGACCCGCTAAAGCACGCGTGGTTTTTGCATGAAACAAAATTGCCCACCTCTCACGCACTCGAGGTAATGGCAGCATTTAAGTCATATCTCTCCGTATAGCACTGGGGTCCCACGGTGGAATAACAAGTATGAGTAAGTGTGGTTGGTGCTACTATAGTATGCGGTCTCCCTACGATTGGTTAAGTTTAGTCATGATATTTTCGTTAAAACTAATTAAAATATCATGACAAAACCTAACCAATCGTCAAGGGCGATTTGACATTGGGATGTAAACAAGCGATTAGTAAACAAGCAATTAGTAAACAAGATAAGAAGCTATAATTAAAAGGTAGACAGCCTAATCGTAGGTAGACCGCATATTATAGTAGCACCGCGTGGTTTTTGTATTAATTAATAAATTGAATTAAATGCTGCCATTATCTAGAGTACGGTAGGGTTAAGGTCGTAAAATATCTTTGGACGCAAAAGCCTTAAGTGTTTCCCTGGTCGTTTAAGTACACGACAGGTTGTGTTAATTTTTATACCGTCATAGTATCATTGATGATACTATGACTCGCGACTCCTACTTAGGAAGTCCGGGTTTGAATCCTAGTGTGGACATGTTTGTGTTATATACACAGTGTGTATATATACATATATATATATATATATATATACATTTTCAACTGCAAAGAACACGCAGTATAATTAACGTAAAGAACGACGCTTGTATAGAAGACATCCGCACAAGATGAGGAGGGAGAACGAACAAATGAAAAAATGAGGTAACCACCCGGGAATCGAACCCGGGATCTTCCGATTGCCGGTCAGATATGATAACCATTACACCATGGACCTCACTCGATCAGAAGTGTGTGTGTGTGTATGTGTGTGTGTGTCTGGACGATACAGTTGGAACAAAATATGCTGTCAATAGTGAGAGATCAGGTCATATGCTGAGGAAATATGAAATACATCGCTTGAAGATCAGCGAATTTAGGTAGCTGGATGGCTGACCGTTCTCTTCGTTCAGATGATGTATCGACTCGTAGGTCGGATTCCATATCAACCTGTAGGTCCTCTATGTCATAATACTCTGTCTGTTCGTACGGAGACAAAATCTTGAAATAAATCCGAAAGAGGAAGAAAGATCCAAAACTGGACAAAAACAGTAAAATCATTTCTGACAAGGGAAACTCGCCTCTGTTGAATCAAGCATAGAAACGAGAATTGAAAACTTCACAACCAAAGAAATAAAGGTACGCAGTGGAGACTATTAAAGGTAATCCCAAAATATATCGTGTCTTTTGCGAAAACAACTAATAGACAAGAGACTTGGGACGCCCTCAAAATGAAGAAACTAATTACGGTATACGAAACTCTACCGTACTTTATATGACGCTATTTTATTATATATATATATAATATATATATATATATATATATATATATATATATATATAATTTATATATATATATATATTATTTTTTTGCTTTGTTTGTTTTAATGTTTTAATGGTCAGAACTCATTAGGAGCCTACGATATATTACTCTGGAAGCGTTGTACCGACATTTTAAAATTTTTGATTAATTAATCGTTACATGACACACGTGTTGGGTTTCCTATATTGGGGATTTATTAATAATATAAAATATAATAAAACGTTTGACGAAATGAAAAACAAGTTAGGTAAGATATGAATTCCAAGGAAGCCTCATCTAAATCCCACAAAAGAATACGTGACTGTCTGCTAGAAAACATCCAAACAGGTCTCAACTTGTTTGTATTAGAATGCGTGACGTCTTTTTTGTTTAACGAATTGAGGTGTGGGAATATCAGTCACGTAATGTCTCACCTTCATGTCAACAAATCATGTATTCGTAAATAATCTTAGTTTCAAATAGTACTTGAAATAAAACTCAAACTCATTTAATATTGTCAAAATAGGTAACATAAGTTAGTTCAATAATATCAAACAGTTAGAAATTTGTAAAACTCATAATGTAAATGTAAGGGGTTCCGAAAAACCTTAGCCCCCTCATTTTCAGCTTACATGTTTACTTATATCGAAATAGTTTTTAGTGATTATAAAAATATATAAAATTCTTTATTTATTGCAGGTATTAAAATTACTATAGCTGATAAAGTGATAATATAATGGCTTCTCAATTAATTGGTGATTCGGAGAGGCAACGTGTGATAGATCGCATACGAGCAATAACATTTCGGGAAGCTCATGATGCTGGAGCCATCTTTATAACACGTTCATGGGTTGCCAAAAAGTTGCGAAGAAGTGAGGACTTCGTCAAAAGAAATTGGAATAAAGCTTTGGATGAATGTGAAATGAATACAATCAAATCTGGGCGCCCAAATTTGCCACTCTCTCAGGAAACAAAGGACATCATTGAAAGCGGTACGCGTAAGCGGAAAAACAGCTGTGCTAAACTTTCTAGAGAGCTCGAATTGTTGAGAGGAAAGATCGTTAGTGGTGAGATCATTCGACTGTACCGTCATAGGCAAGGTTTAAAGCCTTGGCATGAACTTCCAAAGCCAAGAGAAACTCAACTTAACATCGATGACAGAATGTGGCTTGCCCATTATCTTGAAGATTGGGATGTGGATGATTTCATGCATTTAGCTGTCTCCGATGAATTTTTTGTTTACGTAACACGTCGGCCTAACTACCAAAATGATCGATTGTGGGCCACAACACCAGATGAAATCGATGACAATGAACATTATCGCGAATTATTAAAAAGTCCAGACTGTGTTGGTATGTTTGTTTTGTTCACTGCAAAGAAGCTCATGTGGGTGCTGAAGCCAAATGGTCAGAGTTGGGATGGACAGTATTTTCGTGATATTATTCTATCCCAGCATGTCATTCCTTTTCTAAGAAACCCAAACAATGTTATGGATGTCGATCAGGTCACACTTCTGCACGATAAGGCCCCCTGCTTTAAGGCATTAGCCACTCAACAGTTGTTGCGGAACCATGAGATCGATTTCTTTGGAAATGAAGAATGGCCAGGAAATTCTCCTGACCTGAACGTCTGTGAACATTGGATTAGTTATAAAGGACAAGGTTGAATGTCTCTTGTTTCAAGAACCTGCAGCAAATCGATTTTCGAAGGATACAATGACGCAACACATTGAAACTGTTTTAGCAAATTTGCGTAACAATCGAGATCTATTCACGTCACTTTTGGCAAGCTACCCAAAGCGAATTCAGGCTGTCTTGGAAGCCAATGGCGGGAACAACAAGTTTTAATTGTTTCTCATTAAATGCAGGATTAAATTCTCTTTTGTAAGGTATGTTTAGTTTTACTGTACCTCTAATAGTTTAGGCCATGGGTAGGGGGGCTAAGGTTTATTGGGCTAAGGTTTATTGGAAAATACTTTCAAATACTTAAAGATATTTGTAAATTCCAGGATCAAAGGGGGAAAAAAAGACGTAAGATTGTCTTCCCAATTCGAGATGAAAATCTGCATTTTCCAGGCATGGTGGGAAAGAGAGCGTAGCGCAGATCCAAAAAGCAGTGGAGAGAGAGAGAGAGAGAGAGAGAGAGAGAGAGAGAGAGAGAGAGTCAGTAACAGCCAAGCAGAGGGAGAAAAGTGGAGCGAGATAATCAAACAGTTCCTGGGCAATTCACGGGAATTTCCTAGAGTTAATGATAAAGTTCGATCTAAGTCAATTATATATATATACAGGGTGTCCCAAAAAAAACTATACACTCTTTATAGCATCATATATTTTATAATTTAAAAAAAACCAAACAATATATTGTTATAGCAATTGCCAATGAAAGGTAAATTAGTAATCTAAGTGATCAAAATGTTATAGCGAGTTGTTTGCATATAAAATTTAATTAACTACGCCAAGTGCTCAAAATGTTCTCCGGCGGCATGAATGCACTTTTGAATGCGTCGACTAACTGATTCGCAGACATGGACTAATGTGGATGCTGTGATGGTCCCGCACTTTTCCTAATTGCATCCTTAAGGTGTTCGAGTGTTGCGGGTCTTGTACCATAAACTGCATCCTTCAGGTAGCCCCACAAGTAAAAATCAAGTGGAGTCAAGTCCGGTGAACGTGGAGGATACTCAACGCTTCCTCTTCGTCCTATCCAACGGTTAGGCAACGTTTCATCGAGGTACCTTCTGACATCACAATGATAATGAGGGGGGCTCCATCTTGTTGAAAGTAAAAGTCGTCGTTTCCAAACAACTTCCGAACTGCAGGTATAATTTCTGTCCGCAGCATGTCGAGAACACTTTTTCGTTGCTCCAGTGTCAAACGTTTACGCAACATGGGTTCTTTTGCTGAACTGAATAAAGTTGAATGCTGTAGAGTTTGTATCGTGGAATGAGTGCGTAGGCTAAGTCCGAAGCAAGCTAGTGAGTGACTAGACTACGTTCGGTCCATAGGCTTCGCCATTACAAGGCCTTTGATAAAACAAGGCCAGGCTTAGTCGACGCATTCAAAAGTGCATTCATGCCGCCGGAGAACATTTTGAGCACTTGGCGTAGTTAATTAAATTTTATATGCAAACAACTCGCTATAACATTTTGATCACTTAGATTACTAATTTACCTTTCATTGGCAATTGCTATAACAATATATTGTTTGGATTTTTTTTAAATTATAAAATATATGGTGCTATAAAGAGTATATAGTTTTTTTGGGGACACCCTGTATATTGTTTTTCGTTTAATACCTGTGACTTACTGTAAGTATATAATATTTTTTCTAACAACGTGTTTCATCCCGATTGTGGCATATCAACATTGAAACCATGGTCATCAATGATGACCATGAGTTTCAGGATGATGACTCATCCTAAAACTCAAGTCCTACTCTCGTATGAGATAGTCTGGCCGTAGGTGCAGCTGTAACGTCTACACGATACAACTCATCCACGTATGCTGATAGGCCTAACCCAGCTAGGTTTAAGGATAAGCCGGCTATCGCTACCAATTTTATAATCATAGAGTATAACCCGAATAAAGTCATTATTATTATATCACAGATCAATGTACAGGGGTTAGACAAAATAATATGAACACCCGCCGATTTCACCGGTTATCTTTACGGACTGCTCAGACACAAAGTAAACGGTCAAATGACTGGCAAACATATTTAAATGCGTAACAGAGAGTGTATACGTCATGTTATAACCCTCACGTTGTTTTTACAGACCTGAGTGAATTATGAATTAGCAGTTATGAAAGACCTGTCAGACTTCCAAAGAGGGCAAATTGTCGGAGCGCGGATGGCTGGTGCATCGGTGACGAAAACCGCTCAGATGTTCAATGTATCCAGAGGAACTGTCTCTATGGTCATGTCTGCATACCAAAACCATGGAAAGACAGGCACCGACAAATGCAATAGTGGACGCAAGAAGAAGCTGTGTGATCGAGACCGCCGGGTGCTAAAGCACATTGTGACAAATAACCATAAGACCACAGCTCCAAAAGTGACTGCAGAGCTTAACCAGCATCTTGCAAGCCCGGTATCGACCAGAACTGTACGTCGCGAGCTCCATGGAGCTGGATACCATGGGAGGGCTGCAATTGCCAAACCCTTCCTTTCGCACATCAACATTGAGCGGCGCAGAAAATGGTGTAATGACCATAAGAATTGGTCAATGGACCGGTGGAAGAATGTAGTCTACTCCGACGAATCCTCCTTTACGCTATTTCCATGTTCCGGTCGAGTTTACGTCTGGAGACAGCCTAAAGATGCTTATGACCCCGACTGCCTGACCCCAACCGTTAAGCATGGAGGCGGTTCTGTGATGGTTTGGGCAGCAATATCGTGGAATACTCTTGGCCCAGCTGTAGTACTGCATGGTAGGGTTAATGCCCAGGTCTATCTGTCAATATTGGCTGACCAGGTCCATCCCATGGTCCAAACGCTGTTTCCCAATGGCGGCGCCGTCTTACAGGATGATCCACACCGCTGGGGTCGTTAAAAACTGGTTTGAAGAGCATGTTAGTGAAGTAGAACGCTTGGATTGGCCTCCACAATCCCCAGATCTTAACATTATCGAGCATCTGTGGTGTCAGTTGGAGCAGCAGGTCAGAAGCCGATTCCCACCGCCGGCGTCTTTGGAGGAACTGGATCAGGGTTTGCTCGAAGAATGGCTCAGGATTCCTCTAGCCACTGTCCAAAAGCTGTATGAATCAATTCCCCGATGCATTACAGCTGTTATTGCCGCAAGGAGGACCAACTCCATATTAAGAATAAAAACCGCCATTTATCAAGGTGTTCATATTATTTTGTCTAACCCCTGTATGTAATTTCGATAAAGTTGCTGGGGCCGATCCTTCACATTCATGCGCTTGCACACACACACACACACACTTATATATATATATATATATATATATATATATATATATATATACAGGGTGATCCAAAAAGGTGTTCCCAAAAATAATTTTTTGCCGCTTATTTTCGGAAACACCTTATTTGATCACTCTGTATATCTTATGTAATGTGAAAAAATAAAAACGGCATCAATTCAAGTAATGGGTCATTCCACGCAGGTGTCAACCATATAACTAAAAATTAAAAGGTATCAAACCAATTAACATTATATGCCATATTAAAGGAAATGGCCTCATCTGTCCGAATTTGAAATAATATTTAAGATAAGTCCTGTAGAAAAAATTGTGACCTCTCCGACCCTAACTTGGGAATTTTTTTCAATACACCATTTTTACCTATAATTTTTCACGGTTTTTGATATGTAATCGTTGTTTTTATTATTTTAAATAAAATGGAGTATTTTTAAACTTTCTGTCTTTTATTTCCAGAGTTAATGCTTATCAGGAAGGCAGGAAGTTGGAAATGTTACGACTTGCAAGGAATTTTCGTCTTCTTTTCTTATCATGCAGGAATTTTAACCAATTTTAAAATAACTTCTGGTCTTTTTTAGTATATAAAGAGCTATCTTTGGTTTCTGAACATTTTTTGTACTGTTTGTACTGTAGTTCGGGAGAAAATGACCGATACGGTCGCAACATTTACACAATTGTTGCGACCGTCAAGGTTATTTCCTGCATTTCTAGTGGTATTTTGGCACGTGTGACGCTACTAATTACCACTTTTCGCCTTTTCAGATTACATTAAAATAATTTTTACTTTAAAGTTATTATAATATATATAAAATGTGCCTCCTTAAAAGCACTCACTCCTGGGTCATTCCACGGCGACGATCGCAACATTTGGAGCAATATTTTAGTAAACAATCCACTAAAAAAGTATAAGTATTAGAGATAGGACAAAACTGATTTGAGGCATTGTGAAGTATGCTCTTTTAGTTGAATGTATAATAAACACTTGCTCTAAATATTGCGACCGTCACCGTCATCGTGTGAAAGGAGTGAGAAAAAATGATTTCTGTCATTGCCTGAACTGATAAGGTATCATTTCACATTCTAGGTTCTTGTCAAAACGTGGCTTACTCCTGAATCCAGTTTAGGTTTCGAGTTGATATTCCTAGTTATAAATCAGTGTTTATCCGAATCAATATAGCAAAGGCATTTCATCATATTATTTGGGACTAGTATGTTTCATGGACTGCTCTCGATTTTCCTACGAAATTGCAAACAAGGGCAGTCGATGACCCTGATTTTGTTTCTGCAATCGGTTTTCTTGAGAAATGATAAGAAAAATGTTATTGGATATTGAATAAGTTTATTTACTGAAACGACGCAATACACTCCAACATCTTTTTGAATAAGTCCGAGCTGGTGTGGCGCTTACGCCATACAAATTCACCAAAAATGACAAGAATTTGTGCGATATCTTGCAAAAAACAATAGTATAAGAAACTCGATTAGGTCAGGTTAGGTTAGGTTAGGTTAGGTCAGGTCAGGTTAGGTTAGGTCAGGTTAGGTTAGGTAGGGTTAGGTTAGGTAGGGTTAGGTTAGGTTAGGTTAGGTCAGGTTAGGTCAGGTTAGGTTAGTTTAGGTTTCTCAAGAAAACCCTTGTTTGCAATTTCGTAGGAAAATCGAGAGCAGTCCATGAAACATACTAGGTCCTATTATTTTGGAAATCTGATATGTCAATCTCTTATTTTTGTTTACGAAATATCTGAGTTTAGTTTGGTGAAACTTAAGGTTAATTTAAGTTTATATCTAATTTCGAAATTAGTAATTTTGAAACGAAAATGTTGAGTAATCTTCTATCTCAGAATATTGCTGTAGCAACAGACTTTAAGGTACTTTCCTGTTATCCCGGACCCCAGACTTTTTGCCAGTTGCCAGACTTCAATTTTGACGCAGAATATTTTCGTTAAAACTAACGAAAATATCACGACTTAACCTAACCCTACCAATTAATTAGGTTAATTGAATGCCCGGTTAGGTAAACTGTACGCCCTTGATAATTGGTTAGGTAAAGTCGTGGTATTTTCGTTAGTTTTAACGAACATATTCTGTGTCAAAATTGAAGTCTGGCAACTGGCAAAAAGTCTGGGGTCCGGGATAACAGGAAAGTACCGACTTTAATATTAACGTGTCAGAAGAAAACGTACATAGTTCCTCTCATGAATTTGTTAGTCTTGGTTGGTTGGTATTCTGTTTTACGTCCTTCGTCCACCAGTCCTCTTCGAAAGAAGAATTAGGTCGAGCCAAATACATCGCGTGCAGCAGGCTCGTCACAGCATCCTTGGCTGTTTCTTTGTTAGTCTTATGCTTGTATATAATTTAAAGGAAACAATAGCAACCCCGACTAGCATGAGCCCCTCTTCTAAATCAATACTTGATAATTTATGGACTTTGTTACAAGATGTAAATATGAGAGTTTGGTGTTTTTATAAATTATAATATAACGGACCATTTCTGCGTCTACATTATTTTTACATTTCAATTACCAACATTGAAATGTAAAATTCATTATTGTTCACTTTATGATAACAAACTTAACAGTTTTCGCAGGAATTTAGTCAGTTACGTGTCCATTACTCTTCAAATGATAACTCTGATGCTGCAAATACAATAAAAAATTGCTGGAGCCTTAAAATATTTGATGAGGGAATCTTCCCAAGAAAACAAAGTTCATGAAATATTCTTTAAAAAGCCTTTGGATTTCTGATGAACGTAACAAAAATCTCCACATAAAAATATAAGCTTGGATTCATTCTTATCTTATGTTAAGAATTGTTTTAACATTCTTATCAGCGAAGAGTGTTTCCAATGGAGCTTTAAAAGTTGTTAATAATTCTAAAAAGTCTGTTAAATGGATAGGAATCTACAGAAATTGTAGCTGAAGAAGAACATATTGAAGATCACCTAAATATTGTAAATCGTTTTATTTTTTTACTTCCTTATCAACAAAATTTTAGCTTTCTTTAAACAATTTACTCTTCTTTCTTTCTATCTTTAGATATCTTATTGAAGGGGAGCCCCCTTTACATGCTTGATGAATGTTGCATATTAGAATTAGTGATGAAAAATCCTACTTTCATTTTTCAGATATAGTGTAACTTGATAGTACAATAAATTGTGATTATTTATTGCTATCTATTATTATAAATAAATAAATAAATAAATAAATAAATATATATATAAAATAAAACATTATATTCAATTTTAATGGATAACCAAGTTTCCCATTTAAGTATATTTCGCATATATTTTAATATACAATCTCCTAATGACTCAATATGAGAAAATTCATGGGAAATCATAAAACTTCAAATCAAAATTTCACCTCTTATACATTAAATTATGACAAAATAACATAAGTCACTTCATAATGCTATCAATAGCTGTGTTCAGGTATAAATTTGTTAATTGGCAAATTTCGAAAATACGCTGCTTTCAAAGGGGCTATACAAGGGGGTCACATTGGACTGAAATTTTTAAAAATGCACTTTTTCTTACGTTTTATATATCATGACATAAATTGAAGGGGTTAGCGTTGAAGTTTTCCCGATTTTGCGTATTAACACTCACCCCCCCCTACTAATATAGGGGAAAGTGGTGCAACTCGGGACCCCGGGGCAACTCGGAACACTCCCTCTATAACCCAAACTAGTGCTGCCATCTAGCTTTAATCTATCTCCATCGGTGTCGACACTGATCAATGACCTTGAAACAGTGGTATGGGAAGGGTTGCTCCACGCAGCTCTGCAAAAATTAAAAAGTCTCATTTTTTTCCATTTGATTTATCATCAGCGAATTTTTCCTTGATTTCTAATTCCAAAGCTGTAAGAACTTATTTTGTTGCTTTTGGTGTGTAGGCTACTTTTGGATCAGTGTTTGATTTTCACGTATCGTCGTGTCTGGAATTTCCTCAGTGACCGCTTGGTACTAAAATTTTGGAAAAGGGGCAAAACGGAACCCCGGGTTCCGAGTTGCCCCACGATTTTTTTTAACCAAAAATTTGCAACGGCTTTCTCAAATTCCAGTTACACCTAATGCAAAACTAGAACGCTACAAAAAGTGATACAGAATGGAAGACAGAAGGTGAAGATAAATGTTTTTGTATTTAATGGGTTCAAATACTCGTCCTATATACCTACAAAATTGTGATTTCTTTACGGGTCCCGAATTACCCCACCTTCCACTATCCATTTCTTATCGTGAGTTTATTATCCTAATTCAACTTCTTGTAATTGAAAATACTGACAATATTTATAACAATTTGTAGATGTTGGTTAAAAAGATTGGAGCTATTGAAGAATAGGGACCCCAGTCTTCTTTAGTTAGCTTTATAAGGTTAACTAACGAAAATATCATGACCTAACCTAACCAATCGTCAAGGGCGTACAGTTAACCTAACGATTGGTTAGGTTAGGTCGTGATATTTTCGTTAGTTAGCCTTATAAGCCTAACTAAAGAAGGCTGGGGTCCCTATTCTTCAATAGCTCCAAAAGATTCAAAATTATGAAAATTTTCAAAGGGGGTTCCCCAGGGATCACAACTGGTTCCCTTATTTTATTTAATATTTTCATATGACATTCTTTATTTAATAACCTCCTCCACACTAGTTTTATAAGCAGATGATAGTGTTATTCCACTGAAAAGGCTGTTCGAACATGCTATACGTAACTGGAGTACTGAGAACTACGCGTACATAGTTCTATACTCGATTAAAACAAAAAATATGTCTTTACTACTAAGGATAAGGTATTATTAAAATAAATAACGTAATTGAAGCAGTTGATAGTTTTAAATATCTGCACATAATTATACAAGATAATTTAAAGTTTAAAATATATAGATTGACTCTATGGCTTTGGCTTTTCCATATGGAGCAATTCCTTCATTGTCACACAATTTTCCTCAGTCGGCACTTTGTCTCCTATATTTCTCTCTTGAGTATTCTTACATATATATATCCTTGTTTGGGGGGTTGTACAAATTAAGACTGGCTGAATTTATGTCTGAACAAAGTATATGCGATTTTCTACCTGAGGTTGACTGGAAATACAATTATCATACTAGACGACAGATTATACAGACTTACATACAAAAGAACGGATGTCACAGGTCAATGTTTTGTTTCGAAAACGCAACTCTTTACCTAATACTTAAATGTTTAGAGAATATTTCGGTTCTCCCGTATATTCATTTAAAAACCAACTAAATGGGCTGTCCTAGTCGAGTGAAGGTAATTGCCCATTACAGACCTCTTATTCTGTTAAATGTGACATTACTTTTATCTTTTTGTATGAACAC
This sequence comes from Bathynomus jamesi, assembly GCA_023014485.1. Classification (NCBI taxonomy): domain Eukaryota; kingdom Metazoa; phylum Arthropoda; class Malacostraca; order Isopoda; family Cirolanidae; genus Bathynomus; species Bathynomus jamesi. Next base: position 966,876 of record JAJOZX010000381.1, read on the forward strand.
AATTTTCTTTGTTATTCAATTTTTTGTAACATTATACCCAATCGTGAAAAGAGTCTGTAAAGCTTCCAAACTTTTATATGAATTTTCAGAATAAGTGTCTAAACTATTATTATTATTAATTAATTAGGATCTTTAAGGATAACCTTGTTCCGAGTTTATATAACGAGAATCTGTATCCTCTCACGCTGTGAAAAATGTCTTAGCAATATTCCGTCAAACCAGTAGTTAAAATAACCCTTAATATAAGACGCCACAAAGAATAAAATTGTTAGCGTTTTGTCATCTGTGTCATTGTTTATAAATCCTCATGCGTCTGAGATCATGAACACATACCTCATAAACCACATAGAAGAGCATATTTCTTTCCTAGACGAAGCGATCCTGTTACTTTAAATGATTTGAAGTGTAACCCTTCCATAATTTCGAGGATTAATGGATGGTTATCGGCTCTTATCGGAACACAGTAGGACAATACAAAAACCCTCAGGATAGACACTCTTCTTGAACGCCCTCACTTTATATATGAAAATGTTTATACTCCAGTCTATACTGTTGTTAAGACTAATATAATACAGTAAATCCTCTCAGTAGTATAGCCTCAAAAAGGTAGAGTGCAGGAATGTTGCAAGAGATAAATAATGATCAAATGTTGCAAATGGGGGGGGGGTGCAAAGGGGGGTGGGGGTATGCAACAACTCAATGCTACAAAGGGGTAGGGGTTGCAAAGGGGGGTGGGGTATGCAACAACTCGATGTTGCAAATGGGGGTGGGGGGATGCTGCAGGTGCAACAAGGGGTCATGAAACTTGGAGGCGGCGTTATCCCCCAAGAGAAAGACTGCCGTGAATACTTTTATTGTTTATTTTCTTCATTATTTACTCTACTTTCTGCTCTCTATTGCATTTATCGCTTGCTTTCTCTACACTCGTTTTCACTGTACCGTATAAATTCATGGTAGCCACGCCAAGACTATGAGAGCCGTTACAACACAAAGGGGAAGGGGGGGTTCATTAACACTCCTTTTAAACGCTTGTTAACACTTTGTTTAATTCCGAAAATGCTTTAAGTAATTTGAGGGGATGCGAGTATGAAATTTTACTATAATATTTTACGTCAGAGAGCGGCACAAAACAATTAATTTAATTTTAAGGTTACATGGCCCGACCTTTACGCTTATCGCGCTGCCGAATGACTGACTCTTTTTGGGGGTAGTCCGCTCTGTGGGCCTCTGTTCAGGATTGCCAACTCTTCCCATTTTAAACAATTCCAATCTAACAAACATACTTTATCGTAATTTCACAATCATTCGTAAATTTATATTAAACATTATAATCTTAACTAAACAAAAATTAATATTCTTAACTAGGCATTACTACACTCGCATCACCCCCTTGAAAATAAGTTTTTCATTAGGAAAACTTATTAATATCGTTTAACAAATTTAATAATTTATTCAAGTTATATATTTTGCAATTTTTTTTTTTCTTTAACAAATTCAAAGTTCAGATAGACAAGAAATAATTAGAATGACAAATTCCACACATATATTTTGTATCATTATAAAAATCGAAAACTTTATAATTTTCACATTTGCATAAAATAACATTTCACTCTAATAATTTAAATTACAACCTGTAACTAATCTATGCATGCCAAAAAAAATAACGGAAAATTTTCTTAACATTGGTTACACAAATTTCAAGTTCACAATCTATTCCAGCGATTTCTCATCAAAGATCGCTTTACATTTGAAACAATTATTTGTATAGTTATACAGTTACTATCAGGGCAACATAGAAAAAAATAAGAAAAAGTTACATAAAATACTGACCAAGAGCGCACATACTATTTCACGAAAAACGCAACAAATATGGGCAATAATCGCACCCTTTCACTTATAATTTCAGTACATTATCAGTACATTAATTTGCTGGACGTTGTTTAGATCACAATCCGCACGCTGAGAACGGACTTCAATTTTCAATCGCAGCTCTCCTGCTCACTTCGCTAGAATGCAAGGGATTGCGTCAATCAACATGCAACAGGGCAGCACGCTATAATGGTTCCGCTCTCTCTCCAAATGGCGAAAAAACAAAAAAAACAAGAGACGTCCAATTCTAAAAGGAACAGGGGGGAAGATATACTGAAAGCGGGACCACGCGCCGGAATTGGACGGAATTTGCAATTCTAGAAGTCGATGAAGAAACTCGCCTTATCTCATCTCCACTTTTGTCGGTGAACGCTGCTCTTCCTACGTCCAGCTGAAAGACTCTTCCACTGGCAACAATCAAACGAGCACTTTCGCCGTAGGCCGTTTCCCAACGAACCTACTGTATGTCTGTATGGACAGTACAGTCTTAGACACCCGTTCAAGCTCTCGTGGCTTGCCTACCGCGTGCTAAAACACATATTTAGCGAAGCATTCGAGCAGCGTGACCAGCTACTGCCCGAAAAATACCAGTAGACCATCTTCGATCGAAACTTTCGTGTGCCAAAACCCTGCACACGTGAGTTTCTCTTCTCTTCTCTTCCGAAACCATCCTGCGCCAAGTCCCTGCGCAGTTGGTTTCTCTTCTCTCTCATCATTGGTGATCGATCACCTATCCGGTCGACTAAACTCAATGGATGGAACTCGGATTCAACTTGGTTGCCTCCAAACCGAGCCTTTTGAAATTTTGAAAAAAAAAGTTTATTCGAAACGTGTTTCTGTACTGCTTATCATTTATTTAATATTTAATTTACCGAATTTTCTCGACAGTTCACTTCGAAACAATAACCACATTTGCTCTGGCCAAATTCACGGAAAAAAAAATTTACACCTCAAAATTTCGCAAAAATTTAATCACATCTAACTACCAATAAGGTCACTTATGGCAGTTACAGCGGAGAAGATAAAAAGGTCATAAAACGTACGAAACAAAATTGTACAGTATAAATATAAAAGCGCCCATACATAGTAACTGTTAGTATAATTTAAGAAATATTATTGTTCAAACTACCGTCAGAAATCACATCGATACTTTTAAATACAAAAGACAAAAATGAACCCCAGAAACTTCATGTCATCACTTCTCTGACAATCATGAACCCTCTTGCCCTTTGAGGGGGAGCACACTAAGACGCCACAAAAACGTTACTGGCTATCTAGAAGGCTCATTTCCGAGGGAACACTCGAGCCAATGTTTTAAATGCATTAGTACCCGACTGAAGGTTTAAACAATAACAATTTTCCAAACAGTTATTAAAAAGTTAAAAAAAATTAAAAATTACCGACAATTACTTTAATACAGTAATTCCAACTTGAACCGTTAAATTTCATATGAATTGAACTCGCAATTCGCAAATTACATCTGAGATACAACTCTCTCCTTCAACAGGAACCCCAGTATGGTTTGAAAATCACAAAAATCCCAGCAATTTATCGTTTCCAAGTGAAACTACAAATTTGCATCGTTATACTAAATAAGAACAGATAATATGCACTAAAAAATACACGCAACCTACTGTAAACAAAAACAAAACATTTCATAATTGAGAGAGGTCACTTTGTTTGTAAGCGAACCTCTATACAAATATCCCTAACCGAATGAAACTGCATTATATCCTGACATAATTTTGTAATCTTTTCTACGCAAACGCTCGAACTAAAAAAAAAGGAATTTTTCATTTCTAATACCCAAATTAAAATATCAAATCAAAACATCCTTTTCGCAATACAATCTAAATTCTGAATCAAAATTTTACCATTGTCATTGAACTGGAAAGACAAATAAAAATCGGCCTACCTATAAAATAAAATTAAATGAATTTATAAAACGTAAAGAAACAATATATGAAAATAATTTTCTACACCAATTTCTGTAATTCAAAAAAAAATTATAATATCTAGATTTAGTAAAATATGTGTACCATAACTTTTAGACCTATAATTAATAAATTCAATGTTACGCGTGGAAAGAACAATTTAGAATTTAATGCATAACATTTGTGCTTATTAAAAAAAAAATCCTAGGATTATTTATGTTAAACCAATTAAAATTTGGTTAAATAGCTATGAATTTAATACTCAATAGACATATACCGTAGTGATGTCACTATCCGAACAATATTTAACGATAGGCCTACAAGAAATCTTTCTTTAGTACAATACAATAGCCATTTTACAAAATATCAGTCGGAATTGTCGTGAAAATGAACGAAAGGAACGGAAAAAAATAGATAAATCAGCCTACCTACCAAATTTTATGAGTATATAAATATATATAATTATATATATAACTAATATATACGTAAGTTAATATGTAATATGTAAGTATATATGAGTATATAAAAAAATCCAAAAAAATTTTAGAAAATTTCACAATTTCTCTATTTCAGTTAAACCAATTTAGCTTATTTTGAAGTCTAACACAATCCTATACGGCCAGCCTATAATCTGACAAATTATATGTTTAAGATTATTTTTCGACTGTCCCTTAAAATGTAACTTAATCCTATTTAGCGCGAAGCGAAGCGAAAAAGCCCGTAAACCTACATAAACAATAAAATAAGCCTATCATTATATACAACCAATCGAAATATAATAAAAATCTACTAATGAATCCCAGAAAATTTTACATGTTCATGAAGTGTCTTACAATACTATATATGTATATATACACCTAGAAATGCGGTACAAATTTTCGCTCAAACATTTTTAAAGGACCGTATAAAATGTATCACACTGTATTTAAACTAACATAATTCACTTACGTACAAATTCAGTAAAATTTTTTTAATCATTATTCTTATTATTATTATTATCACAATTTCTAATTCCAAAAGTTTAAACACTAAACAGTAAACAAAAGGTAAGCTGAAACAGGCATAACAGTGGAAGAGACGAAAAAAAGAAAAATTGAGCCCTGACAGCACGATAAATTTTGAAAACTATGTCCTCTCCGACGTCATGAACGAAATTTAACGCAATATTGAGTCAGACGTAAATTGTTCTACCGACTCACTGCACCACGACTAAAAGAAATTTTGAGTCACTAGACTGCGAAAAGTAACGGAACCGTACGATGAAAAATGGAACAAACGAACATTTCAGAATCCACGAACTCCCACGAAAAGAAAGAAAAAACAAATTAAATTTTTAGGCGCGAAGTTTGTAAGGGACGCTATAAGGATGTCGAAGGCGATGCGCCATTTTGAAATTACATTCACCATGAAATTTTAAGGAATGGAAATCGAAATTTGCCTGCAAACGGGTTAAACTTTGCATTTAGATATTTTAATAATCGAAATAAAATATTCATTAACGCTATTAGCTATTATACCGGGCCGGAAGAATTTTAATCGAAATAATAGGCACGTGGGTAAGCCTCATACAAAATATGATGTAGAGAGGACCGCCGCTAGCCACCAAAATATGTCGTGAATATTTTTATTGTTTATTTTCTTCATTACACTGGTATGCATCAATTTTGCTGTCAAGGATTTTGTAAGTGATTCTTATAGAAGTTTTTCCTTCTGATTTCGAATCTGCAATCCGTTTTTCTCAATCAGCTCAGGTTATCCGGCTATGGCCTCATAAGTAAAATAGAATTTTTCGTGATTCTGTCAAAGCGGAATTGGAACAGTAACATTTATCATCACTTGTTTCACTTGTATAATATCTTTTTTTACTTTTCAGGCATATAGATAAAATATTTCATAATGAATAGAGCGTGTAAAAATGATCCCAATAGATTCTGCTACATATGTGGGACGGTTACCATGCCAAATAACCAGTCCCAAATCACTAAATTTGTGAAGACAATGTACAGAGCATACTTTGGAATTAAGCTAGGGGACCAGGACAAAAATTTCGCCCCTCATATGTGCTGCAAGACGTGCATTGAAAATTTGAGAAGATGGAGCAAAGGCAGAGCGAAATCTTTGCCTTTTGGAATTCCCATGATTTGGAGAGAAGGAAAGGATCACGTGACAGATTGCCATTTCTGCATGACAAACCTCCAAGGTGGGCTTATAAATTTATTTTTCTTAAATATTTTGAAATCCTCGTATGAAACTTGACATAATATTCACCATAATGTAATATTCACCATATATAGCATAATATTCACTATAATGGTAATCATACATTTACATATACATATTGTTATAGAAAACATTTACACATACATATTGTTATACAAGTTACATTTACACATACATATTGTTATACAAGTTACATTTACATATACAATGATTGTATATTTTCTTTCTTTTTCATTCACATTGTCCCCGATGGGACAATATGAATGAAAAAGAAAGAAAATATACAGACTCCATCGACCTATTTCATATCTTACAGACCGCAGCCTTCCCTCACGAGCCGCCAATGTCTGAATGCTTCTTCTATTTCATATGCAAGTTTTATATCCATGTTCCTGTGTTTCTATTTTCAGGAGTTAACAAGAAGAATAAACACATTGTTGTATACCCTGACATTCCTTCTGCTATGAGACCTGTACCCCATGGTCCTGGAATTCTAATACCCGACCCACCTCAAACCCTGGACTTCGATGATTCTGATGATGAATCAATGACCAATGCCAATGACCAGTCCCAGTCGTATATACCTCAAAATACCGCTTCAAATGAGCCGAGGCCTCTCAACCAGGCCAAACTTAATGATCTTACCAGGGATTTAGGACTTTCCAAATTAGCTGCCGAGATCTTGGGCTCACGACTTCGAGAGGACAACTTGCTGGCTCCGGGAACAACATTCTCCTGGTATAGGAAACGAGAGGAAGAATTCCGCAAGTTTTTTGCAGTGCACGAAAATACCTCTTCCTTAGTGTACTGCTGCAATGTTGAGGGGCTAATCGAATCCTTGGGCCTGCCATATAACGCATCAGAATGGAGGCTATTTATAGACTCGTCTAAACGAAGTTTGAAAGCAGTACTTCTCAACATTGGGAATAGGGTTGCATCAGTCCCTGTAGCACATTCAGTACAACTTACTGAGAGCTACGATAACATGAAAATTTTACTGGATGCTCTCGTATACGACCAACATAACTGGAGGATCTGTGGAGATTTGAAGGTAATACTAATATCATAAGTAAACTATTGCTATTGACTGTTGTTTTTCCAAAGGTTATTTGAGAGCGTATAAGAACACTTAACTTCCCCACAGAAGTGATACAGTCCAATGCATAGATTTTTTTATCTGATAGAACAAATTCTCTAAATTCTTTAAATATTTTCATTTTTTTTCAGATTGTGGCATTTGTATTGGGAATGCAAGGGGGATACACGAAATACCCATGTTTCCTCTGCAAATGGGATAGCCGAGCGGATGAGAAGCACTATGCACAGCGTGAATGGGCATCCAGAGAGAATTTTGAACCTGGGTCGCATAATGTCGTTTCAGTGCCCCTTGTACCACCAACAAAAATTTTGCTCCCACCACTTCATATTAAGCTGGGCTTGATGAAAAATTTCATCAAATCAATGAATAAGGAGGGTTCAGCATTCCGATATCTCGAAAGTAAATTTCCTCATATATCTGATGCTAAACTAAATGCTGGGGTTTTTGATGGTCCTCAAATTCGAACTTTGATCAAGGATACTCAGTTCGAAAACGCAATGACTCCAACTGAGAAGAATGCCTGGCAAGCATTCAAATCAGTTGTCACTGATTTTCTTGGCAAGCGTAGAAGTCCAGAATACGAGTCCGTTGTCGAAAACTTGATGGAAGCTTTCAAAGCTCATGGGTCGCGCATGTCCGTAAAAATGCACTTTTGTGGTCCCACTTGGACTATTTTCCTGAAAATTGCGGGGATTATAGTGAGGAACAGGGTGAACGATTTCACCAAGATATCAAAATAATGGAAGAGAGGTACCAGGGAAACTGGGATATCAATATGCTGGCGGACTATTGCTGGTGTTTGAAGCGAGACGTGCCCGAAGAAAAACACAGACGGAAAGCCAAAAAAACTTATTCCTTCCTCAATAAACTTTTTTCCATTTCATTGTATGAATAAAAGTATTTATTCACACAATGTTTTCATTTTTCACGAGTGTTCTTATAATATTACTCGTATCTACAGTGTTTAAGCTAAAAAAATCAATAAATTTGGGGATAAAATTGGACTTATAATAAAAGGCCAATAGAGAAAAAACCTGACCTGATTTAGGAAAACCAATGTCATTTTCGAATTCAGCATGGTCGAACTATATAATATGAGTTGAAAAAACACTCACAGCAGACAAAAAAATTTCATATGCATACCAGTGTTATTTACTCTACTTTCTGCTCTCTATTGCATTTATCGCTTGCTTTCTCTACACTCGTTTTCACTGTACCGTATAAATTCATGGTAGCCACGCCGAGACTATGAGAACCGTTACAACACAAACGGTGAAGGGGGAGTTCATTAACACTCCTTTTAAACGCTTGTTAACACTTTATTTAATTCCGAAAATGCTTTAAGTAATTTGAGGGGATGCGAGTATGAAATTTTACTATAATATTTTACGTCGGAGAGCGGCACAAAACAATTAATTTAATTTTAAGGTTACATGGCCCGACCTTTACGCTTATCGCGCTGCCGAATGTCTGACTCTTTTGGGGTAGTCCGCTCTGTGGGCCTCTGTTCAGGATTGTCACACTCTTCCCATTTTAAACAATTCCAATCTAACAAATACTTTATCGTAATTTCACAATTATTAGTAAATTTATATTAAACATTATAACTTAACTAAACAAATTAATATTCTTAACTAGGCATTACTACAAGACAGGAGAAGGAGAGAAAGGAATAGAGGTGTTCACCTGGCAGGAGCTAAGTGCAATAATAAAACTTCACCGTGTGGGCGTTGTCTTATAGACTCCTAATCAGCCAGTTGGCTTAATCAGCCAGTTGGCTTAGAAGGAGCCATGGGGGGAGGGGTACACCTGAAGAGGGGAGAGGGGAGGGATCTTCGGGGGGAGAAGGAAGGATGACCTCCCTCCAAAGGGGTTGCCTTAGCCTAAGAGTGAAAGGATAGACGGAGGAGGACTTTGGGGGGACAAGGTGGAATGTCCTAACCCCCGAAAGGGAAACTAAGCTAAGTCTTAACCTAAGAAGGGAAGGAGAGAGTTCTTTATTCGGCCGAAGTTCGCATCAAACTACCAGCTCCGAAGCCAAGCGGGTCTTATATAGATGATGGTTGAGTTGCCAGATACCATTTTTTATTTTAATTATACAGGTATACATTATTAAGGTGAGTTGCTAGATGCCATTTTAATTCGTCACCAAAGCATACAGACTTAAAATCGAAATTGACAATAAGAAAATGATTATTAATTAAATAAATAGAATTTGCCTTCTACTGCACAAAAATAATATAATACGTACAATCGTCAAAATAATAGTTCAGACGAAATACACACACACACAAATGAACAACTTTCTCCTTACCTTATATATAGATATATATAGAAAAATCATATTCACTGTGTCTATTTAAGTTTGTCATTCTTTATAAGAAATACATAATAACCGTGTCTATTTAATTTTGTCATTCCTTATATATATATATTATATATATATATTATATATATATATATATAAATAAACGGATTTTCACCTTAAAGTGAATTAAAACAATATTAACAATTCACTAAACAATCAGCTTAGCAAAACAATTCGTTCCACTAACATATTCTCAAATCTATACACACACACACACACACAATTATATAATAATAAACAGCAAAAGAAATAAACACATTACCTGTGTCTAATTTCTTTTGGCAAACCTTTCTTGCGTTTCAAAAACAGAAAAAAAAAATATTACGCACTTTTCCTATCATTTCATTTTCATGTCATTTCACTTCATTTCACTAATCTCATATCATTTCACTCATCTCATTTACTTTCAGCTCCTCTGGAAAAAAAAAGAAAAAAAAAATCTGAGCAGATGCGTCTCACGCTAACCACAAAATTACCACCAGCTTACCTTTTTTCCACTCAACTCGAGAAAACCTCGCTTCACTCTAAATGTTAAAAATATTATGCTTATTACTACTCCACTGAAATACACACTTCACTCTCGAAGCGAATGTCTTCCTCGTAAATAATTTTTTTTTTATATTTTATCAACTTAGTTATTTACACTAATTTGCATCTCTGTTATTGAATTAAAACACTGTCAAAATCATAATTATCAGAAATCAACAAAGTTTTTTCAAAATTAACACACACACACACACAGATTTTTGTCAGAGAAAGTGAGGATCACGCACACGCGCGCACACACACACACACACACTATATATATATATATATATATATATATATATATATATATAGGGTGGTACAAATTACAGTAGTAATAATAATAATTAACTCCTTTTCGCCGAATTGCAAAAGATTAATCTTTTCACCCCGCATCAGACCTACAGTTTAATGTGGAAACCGAATCAGAAATACATCTCGTCAGGGAATCATTGCTCACTCTTTCACATCATAATTTCAACATTTAAAATAAAAGGATCATTTGATTATATTGATCCGGATTTAAAATAACAGGATCATTTGATTATTGATCCGGGAATAGAATGGCTGCAAAATGTGATATGTACAAAAACAATGTGGATTTTTCTCTTTAGTAATAATAATATTAATAACTAACTCCTCGCCGAATTGTAACACCGAATCAGAAATACATCTCGTCAGGGAATCATTGCTCACTCTTTCACATCATAATTTCAACATTTAAAATAACAGGATCATTTGATTTTTGATCCTGGAATAGCATGGCTGCAAAATGTGATATGTACAAAAATAATTTAGATTTTTCTCTTTAGTAATAATAATAATAACTAACTCTTCGCCGAATTGTAACAATGGTTAAGCTTTTCACTCCGCCTTAGACCCACAGTTTAACGTGGAAATCGAATACTCTTTTCTTTTTTAAAAAATATAATTAAAGGAATGGATATATTTATAATTTCTTTATTATAAAATCCTCTCGATTACATTAGTGATTATTGATCCAGGAATAGTGTTGCTGCAAAACATGGTAATGCGCAATGTAGATTTTTTCTATGTAGTAATAATAATAATTAACTCTTTCTCGCCGATTTGTTCCCCTCATTAGACGTACAGTTTAACGTGGATTCAGAAATACATCTCGTCAGGGAATGATTGCTCACTATTTCACATCATAATTTCATCGAGATAATTAAAGCTCATATACAGGACCTGCATTGTCTATAAGATCTGTGGCGCGTGGAACATGCAGTCTTCAGAAGATGTGAATATCTGCTCTTTGGATCAGTTCAAGATAATGGATAACCCGAACCTTGCCACACACACACATATTTTTGTCAGAGAAAGTGAGGATCACGCACACGCGCACACACCACACACACATACACTGTATATATATATATATATATATATATATATATATATATATATATATAGGGTGATATGCACAAAGACAAATTTTCTATGTAGTAATAATAATAATTAACTCCTCCCCGAATTTTCCAAAATTGCTGTGAAAGTGTAATGAAAAAGAACAGCTTCAGAGTTCATTCACACCATGCGTACACTTATCTCGTGTACTCAGTGTACACCTCCCTCATTGTGTCCGACAACACAGAAACTTTTTCCAAAATTGTTGTGAAAGTGTAATGAAAAAGAATAGCTTCAGAGTTCATTCACACCATGCGTACACTTATCTCGTGTACGCAGTGTACACCTTCCACATTGTGTCCGACACACTATTTTTCTTCTACGCTAGAGAATACACATCTGAAATCCACGGCTTGCACCGCTGAACTGAGTACGCAGGCGTAGAGATATCCCCAGGTAGTAGCAGGAGTCACTTTTTTATGCGTAAATGGCTTGTTCTGGTTGAGTTGTCAGATACCACTTTTTATTTTAATTGTTCAGGTATACATTATTATGGAGAGTTGCCAGATACCACTTTTTATTTTAATTGTTCAGGTATAAATTATTATGAAGAGTTGCCAGATACCATTTTAATCGTTTAGGTATATATTATTAGGTTGCTAGATTGTGCCATTTATTTAATTAATTCTTAAAAGTTGGCTTAGAATTCCGCTAGTAGGTTTAGAAGGCGTAACCAGCCATTTGATATAATTGTTTAAAACCAAAAGAATTAAGTAAAACAACATTGCATTATTCTGTTTATTATAAATACAGGGTGTACATAGTCAGGATCTATTTTTGTGAAGCACTTGGAAATTATATGGAATTCAATCATAAAATGATAAAGTGGTAACATTTATTAAATAATTAAGAGTAGGATTCGACGTGACGCCCATCAGTATCCCTGCACAGCTCAAATCGTTCCGCAGCATTTCTAAACACATTCTGGAGCATTTGCGGGGTTACGTTATCTGCAGCAGTTCGTATACGTGTACGTAAGTTTTCAAGACTCGTAATCTTCGTCTGATAGACGTGCGATTTGATAAAGCCCCATGCAAAGAAATCTAAAGGGGTTAAATCTGGTGATCTCGCTGGCCAAGGTCTGTTGCTTCCGCGTCCGATCCAGCGATTTAGAAAACGTCCATTTAGATAATCTGAACAATTTTGGCATAGTGACAAGGAGCACCATCATGTTTGATAGACGACGGGGATAGGATTGTTAGTACCGCCCACTGGAAGACCAGCAACGTGAGTCATGCTACTACCTAGATTCCCTGCGTGGTCAGTTGATTGCAGTAAGCCCTTGAGCTCAGATGTGTATTCACCCGCGTAGAAGAAAATGGCTACCTTTAATATTGCTTGTTCAACGTTTATGAAATGGTATTCAGCAAAGTGTCAAGATGTGGTGGATACCGAAAAACTTCCTATTCCCCCCTCCTTTGCCTCTTTTAAAACAGCATTGGATCGTGCGAAGGAGCAAGATGTACAAATACTCTATGGTTATTCTGGTGAGAGCGTTGTAGGCTTTCGTTGCACAGACAATGTATTGAAGTATGCTGTAGAGTTAAGCTTTATAAAGTCTTACATACGTATACCGTGAAGTAAAAGAAGCAACGCGTGCAGAAGAGAAGCAGCAGATATGGATAGTGAGTCTTGTGGATGAGTGGTGTGACAAGCGGTATTATATCATGTTACACCATACCGAGCACTCTTACACTTCGGTTGAAAATGTAATTGTCGTCATCATGGACAATCTTAAGTATTTTTATCACTATATTAATGTATATCATGATAAGGTTCGTAGTGAGGTTGTGGCTAGTGCACTGCGTGAGTTTTTAGCAGACTTTAGAGATGAGTATCGTCTGTCAAATAAAAAGGAAAAATATGGTCATATGTTTCTCTCAAATAGTGCACCGGAGTGTGAAGACGTTTAGTTTGTGGAAATGGTGAGTGGTAAAACAATAAGACCGTTATAAAATGTGCCTAGTTCATGAAATTTATCATGACGGGAACTGTCTGGTGCGTATTCAGGGAGTGTTAAAACATTAAAACCGAAATTTATATAACGAGCAGTTGTCGTAACGAATTAGAAGATTATTTCAATTGCAGCTATGTTGAGTGAAGATGAGTTCACGATTGAAAAGCTCGGGTCGGTAGAAATAAACTCTCGATTGGAAAGGCGTGTTTATGAACTTGTGTTTAATAATGTGGCTAACGATGAACTCTCTGTGCGTGCTTTTGATTGTATTCTAGACGTATTTAAAGATAACATACCAACCGGTTGTAAAGTGGGAAGAAAAATAGTACTGAACGATATGAAAGCCCTTCATATCGAGTACAGGTTTCCCTATACTTTAAGCGGTGAAATATTATTAAACCGCGTATACTGCGTAATGCATAGTAATAATGATGTAATTGTAGACTCGATTAAGTGCGAGTTTAGTATTTTGAAAAAAAAGTGAAATGTATTTATATATTTAACATATGTGTGTGTGTGTGTGTGTGTGTGTGTGTGTGTGTGTGTGTGTGTGTGTGTGTGTGTATATTTCTGCTATATTGATGGCTATATTATTTCTTATTTTGCGCGGTAGAAGATAAAGTATATGTATTTATTTATTTAGTGTGTGTATATACTTCTGCTATGTTGATGGTTATATTATTTCTTAGTTTTGTTTTTTGATCATTCCAATATATATTTATTTTCTATATATCTCCATAATTGGGTATATATATATATCTATATATATATATATATATATATATATATATATATATATTTCTCCTGTACGGTTATATTGGCGGATATATTTTTGATTATATGCATATTCCTCGTTCATATTTCTTAAACTATTATTTTTAATTGATAATTCAAATGTATATTTATTTTCTATATATTTATAATAAACAGAATGATGCAATGTTGTTTTACTTAATTCTTTTGGTTGTAAACAATTATATCAAATGGCTGGTTACGCCTTCTAAACCTACTAGCGGAATTCTAAGCCAACTTTTAAGAATTAATTAAATAAATGGCACAATCTAGCAACCTAATAATATATACCTAAACGATTAAAATGGTATCTGGCAACTCTTCATAATAATGTATACCTGAACAATTAAAATAAAAAGTGGTATCTGGCAACTCTCCATAATAATGTATACCTGAACAATTAAAAAAAAAAGTGGTATCTGACAACTCTCCATAATAATGTATACCTGAACAATTAAAATAAAAAGTGGTATCTGACAACTCAACCAGAACAAGCCATTTACGCATAAAAAAGTGACTCCTGCTACTACCTGGGGATATCTCTACGCCTGCGTACTCAGTTCAGCGGTGCAAGCCGTGGATTTCAGATGTGTATTCTCTAGCGTAGAAGAAAAATAGTGTGTCGGACACAATGTGGAAGGTGTACACTGCGTACACGAGATAAGTGTACGCATGGTGTGAATGAACTCTGAAGCTATTCTTTTTCATTACACTTTCACAACAATTTTGGAAAAAGTTTCTGTGTTGTCGGACACAATGAGGGAGGTGTACACTGAGTACACGAGATAAGTGTACGCATGGTGTGAATGAACTCTGAAGCTGTTCTTTTTCATTACACTTTCACAGCAATTTTGGAAAATTCGGGGAGGAGTTAATTATTATTATTACTACATAGAAAAATTTGTCTTTGTGCATATCACCCTATATAATATATATATATATTATATATATACAGTGTATGTCTGTGTGTGTGTGTGCGCGTGTGCGTGATCCTCACTTTCTCTGACAAAAATATGTGTGTGTGTGGCAAGGTTCGGGTTATCCATTATCTTGAACTGATCCAAAGAGCAGATATTCACATCTTCTGAAGACTGCATGTTCCACGCGCCACAGATCTTATAGACAATGCAGGTCCTGTATATGAGCTTTAATTATCTCGATGAAATTATGATGTGAAATAGTGAGCAATCATCCCCTGACGAGATGTATTTCTGAATCCACGTTAAACTGTACGTCTAATGAGGGGAACAAATCGGCGAGAAAGAGTTAATTATTATTATTACTACATAGAAAAAAATCTACATTGCGCATTACCATGTTTTGCAGCAACACTATTCCTGGATCAATAATCACTAGTGTAATCGAGAGGATTTTATAATAAAGAAATTATAAATATATCCATTCCTTTAATTATATTTTTTAAAAAAGAAAAGAGTATTCGATTTCCACGTTAAACTGTGGGTCTAAGGCGGAGTGAAAAGCTTAACCATTGTTACAATTCGGCGAAGAGTTAGTTATTATTATTATTACTAAAGAGAAAAATCTACATTGTTTTTTGTACATATCACATTTTGCATCCATGCTATTCCAGGATCAAAAATCAAATGATCCTGTTATTTTAAATGTTGAAATTATGATGTGAAAGAGTGAGCAATTCCTGACGAGATGTATTTCTGATTCGGTGTTTACAATTCGGCGAGGAGTTAGTTATTAATATTATTATTACTAAAGAGAAAAATCCACATTGTTTTTGTACATATCACATTTTGCAGCCATACTATCCCCGGATCAATAATCAAATGATCCTGTTATTTTAAATCCGGATCAATAATCAAATGATCCTGTTATTTTAAATGTTGAAATTATGATGTGAAAGAGTGAGCAATGATTCCCTGACGAGATGTATTTCTGATTCGGTGTTAAAATTCGGCGAGGAGTTAGTTATTAATATTATTATTACTAAAGAGAAAAATCCACATTGTTTTTGTACATATCACATTTTGCAGCCATACTGTCCCCGGATCAATAATCAAATGATCCTGTTATTTTAAATCCGGGTCAATAATCAAATGATCCTGTTATTTTAAATCCGGATCAATAATCAAATGATCCTGTTATTTTAAATGTTGAAATTATGATGTGAAAGAGTGAGCAATGATTCCCTGACGAGATGTATTTCTGATTCGGTTTCCACATTAAACTGTAGGTCTAATGCGGGGTGAAAAGATTAATCTTTTGCAATTCGGCGAAAAGGAGTTAATTATTATTATTACTACTGTAATTTGTACCACCATATATATATATATATATATATATATATATTAATATAGTGAATGTGTGTGTGTGTGTGTGTGTGTGTGCGCGCGTGTGCGTGATCCTCACTTTCTCTGACAAAAATCTGTGTGTGTGTGTGCGCGCGCGTGTGCGTGATCCTCACTTTCTCTGACAAAAATCTGTGTGTGTGTGTGTGTGTGTGTTAATTTTGAAAAAACTTTGTTGATTTCTGATAATTATGATTTTGACAGTGTTTTAATTCAATAACAGAGATGCAAATTAGTGTAAATAACTAAGTTGATAAAATATAAAACATTTTTTATTTATGAGGAAGACATTCGCTTCGAGAGTGAAGTGTGTATTTCAGTGGAGTAGTAATAAGCATAATATTTTTAACATTTAGAGTGAAGCGAGGTTTTCTCGAGTTGAGTGGAAAAAAGGTAAGCTAGTGGTCATTTTGTGGTTAGCGTGAGACGCATCTGCTCAGATTTGTTTTTTCTTTTTTTTTTCCAGAGAAGCTGAAAGTAAATGAGATGAGTGAAATGATATGAGATTAGTGAAATGAAGTGAAATGGCATGAAAATGAAATGATATGAAAAGTGCGTAATATTTTTTTTCCTGTTTTTGAAACGCAAGAAAGGTTTGCCAAAAGAAATTAGACACAGTTAATGTGTTTATTTCTTTTACTGTTTATTATTTAATATAATTGTGTGTGTGTGTGTGTGTGTGTGTGTGTGTGTGTGTGTGTGATAGATTTGAGAATATGTTAGCGGAACGAATTCTTTTGCTAAGCTGATTGTTTAGTGAATTGTTAATATTGTTTTAATTCACTTTAAGGTGAAAATCCGGTTATATATATATATATATATATATATATATATATATACAGGGCGTCCCAAAAAAATGTATACACACTTTAAATACTTATAAAGGCAGTGTTTATTAAAATACATTTCATTTTCAAAATGTAATAGAATCTACAGACATTATTTAATTGTTTTGTCAACGCCAGTTTTCAAACTGACGTCCGTTCTGGTCCAGGCACTGCTGATAACGCGAAGCAATGGAATCGCAAACATCACGAAACATTTCGTTTGGTATTTGTGTGCATTCTCGTTCAATGGCTGCTCTCAATTCAGCGACTGTTGCAGGTTTTATAGCGTAGACTTTGTCTTTTAAGTATCCCCATAAAAAAAAAGTCTAGTGGTGTGAGGTCTGGTGAACGCGGAGGGCATTCTACGAAACCCCTTCGTCCAATCCACATCCACATCGTGCCAAGTACCACTCGCAATACTCCACTCTTCGGTCCGGATCATCTTCATTAATAGCATGGACTAATCTTGGAATGTAACTTTTCCATTGACAGCGCTTCAAAATGCGTTGGACAGACGATTCTGAAATTCCTACCTCACGACTCGCTTGCCGCACAGATTTTCTTGGACTTTGGTGATACGTTTCCAGTACTCTTTCTTGCTTTGTAGGGCTTGTCGATGTCCGTGGTCTTCCGGAACGCTTCTTGTGGACATTCTGAACAGTTCCATCGGCTTCAAACTTATCTCTAATTCGAGTGATGGTAAGTCGCGTTGGTGGATCTGTTTGAAACTCCCTCCTAAACTGTCTTTGCACTTCAACTGCGTTTTCACACTTCCAGTAGCATTTTAGAATGAATTTCCTTTGTTCAAAGCTTAGTCTGACTGCCGTTATTAATTCTAATGGGTTTAACTTGGAAAGAAAGAAACATCAATTGAGCTATCAGCTGTTAAAGTGTGTATACATTTTTTTGGGACTCCCTGTATATATATATATATATATATAAGGAATGACAAAATTAAATAGACACGGTTATTATGATTCTTTCTATAAGGAATGACAAAATTAAATAGACACAGTTAATGATTCTTTCTATATATATATATAAGGTAAGGAGAAAGTTGTTCATTTGTGTGTGTGTGTGTGTGTGTGTGTGTGTGTGTATTTCGTCTGAACTATTACTTTGACGATTGTACGTATTATATTATTTTTGTGCAGTAGAAGGCAAATTCTATTTATTTAATTAATAATCATTTTCTTATTGTCAATTTCGATTTTAAGTCTGTATGCTTTGGTAACGAATTAAAATGGCATCTAGCAACTCACCCTAATAATGTATACCTGTACAATTAAAATAAAAAATGGTATCTGGCAACTCAAACATCATCTATATAAGACCCGCTTGGCTTCGGAGCTGGTAGTTTGATGCGAACTTCGGCCGAATAAAGAACTCTCTCCTTCCCTTCTTAGGTTAAGACTTAGCTTAGTTTCCCTTTCGGGGGTTAGTACATCCCACCTTGTCCCCCCAAAGTCCTCCTCCGTCTATCCTTTCACTCTTAGGCTAAGGCAACCCCTTTGGGGGGAGGTCATCCTTCCTTCTCCCCCCGAAGATCCCTCCCCTCTCCCCCCTTCAGGTGTACCCCTCCCCCATGGCTCCTTCTAAGCCAACTGGCTGATTAGGAGTCTATAAGACAACGCCCACTCGGCTGAAGTCTTATTATGCACTTTCCTGCCAGGTGAACACCTCTCTTCCTTTCTCTCCTTCTCCTGTCTTTCTCTTGGGGGATAACGCCACCTCCAAGTTTCATGTCCCCTTGTTGCACCTGCAGCATCCCCCCACCTCCCTTTGCAACATCGAGTTGTTGCATACCCCACCCCACCTTTGCAACCCCTACCCCTTTGTAGAATTGAGTTGTTGCATACCCCCTTTGCAACACCCCACCCCCTTTGCAACATTTCGATCATTATCTCTTGCAACATTGCAACATTCCTGCACTCTACCTTTTTGCGGCTGTACTACTCCTCTCTACAACGAAATATATAAGCCAAATGGCTGTCGTTGTAGAGAGGTTGTTCGTTATAAAGAGGTTTTCCTTTTCCTATTGTAGTGTATATTTTAAAGACCTATTTAGATCCTCATTAGATATTTATACATACTTTGTATAGTACTGTACATACAGTATATTAAGTGCATTACTTAAAAGTATTTTTCCGTGAGGGAGAAACAGTTTAGCTAATTACTGTACGTATCAGCTTTTAGGCATTAGCCAATCAGCATGCCGCTTACTTTCTTGATTGAGGAAATGATATAATATATGATAGAATGAGTCAGGTACGGGAGTCAGGTACGTTTCCAAATCTGTCTAGTTTTTCATAGCGTTCGATACCGACCGCGACTGAAGGGTTAGTGGTTTGGAATGAAAAGAGCCGATTAATATTTACAGGATTTGTTAAGGTTCGAGTCGTATGAAAACCCTGTCAGAGCTAGAGACGAGTGCACGAGTGTTTACACTCAGAAATTAGTGAATCGGATCGTTTCAATGGATATTCCTCTCTCTCTCTCCTCTCTCTCTCTCTCTCTCTCCTCTCTCTCTCTCTCTCTCTCCCTCTCTCTTTTCTAGCTCTGCCAGGCCTTATATAACAGTAATAAGTATAGGGAAAGACAATATTTGGGGGATAAAACTAAATCTTCAAAACAATTCAACGTTATTCCGGGTAAAACTCCATTACTCTTTATTTCTTTATATTTGCATTTTCCTAAATTGGCTTCATTATAGAACATTTCAACCCTCTTGAAAAAATATAGAAAAAAGATGTTATTTACGTAAGATTTTAATTAATTTCCAAAATCTAAGATTAATAATCTCTTTAATCCTTTAATTAATTTAAATTTAAATGGAACGTATATAAAGTCGAGATTCGAAAGTAAAGTGATCAAAATAAATTAATTTCAGAATTCATTCAATTATTTCAAAAGTCACTTAAAATTTGCTCATTAATTTAAAGTTAAAATTTAGTAAATGAAATTTAAAATAATTCTTAAAACAATAATAATAGTAAAATATATTTTTTAATATAAATTTATAAATTAAAAGAAGTGAATCGTGGATCACCTGAAGATCAGGGCCCCCAGCCTTCTTTAGTTAGCCTTATAAGGCTAAGTAACGAAAATATCACGACCTAACCAATCGTTAGGTCAACTGTACGCCCTTGACGATTGGCAAAGCTGGGCACAAACCGTTAATCCGTTAATCGTTAATTAACGAAGTTAACTTTTTCGTTAACGATTTAACTTTTAAGTTAACTTTGAAAATCATTATCGGACTAATTAACTTCCGTTACATTTAACTTCCGTTAACTCAAGTCCGTTAACCCAAAAAATTCATAAATAAACGTTTAAAAGTTTCTATTATTTTCAGTGCTGAGCACTTTTGGCAGGCATCGACAAAAGGTTTGGGCCCCTCCTGGAGGATGACGAATGCCAGCTGGCTGCTGCCTTCCATCCCAGGTTTCGCCTCATCTGGTTGGACAAGTATGACAACACCAAGGTCGCCAGGGTGAGGAAAAGCATGGAGGGTACAGTCGAGGAGGCCATAAAGCAGCAGTCCAACGAAGTGGGCAGCAACAATGGAGGCAGCAACAACGAGGAGGAGGAGGAAGATGACTTCTTCAGTGCTGTCATCCAGACAAAAGAGAGCAGCAGAAGCCACAGGTCACTCAAGGGCAAGGCCCAGAACTTGGTCAAGACCTGGCTGGAGACCAACTCCAAGGACTTGCTGACAGATGCTGCCTTCTTGGGTGAGCAAGTGTTGGTGGACTTGTTCATCAAGTTCAACACAGCCATCCCCTCCAGTGCTGCAGTGGAGCGTTTGTTCTCTATGGGCAAGGACATCCTGAGGGCCAAGAGATCATCCCTGTCTGATGAAAACTTTGATATGCTAATTTTCATGAAGGGCAACATGCATCTCATGGACAAAATGGAGAACGAGAAGAAGAGGGAAAATTAAATTATATATATTGTGTTTTCATTTTTTTTATAATAAAAGTTAACGTTAACGGTTTATCGGTAACTTCCGTTACATGTTTAACGAATTAACGGATTAACGGTTAACGAAGTTAACTTTTTGGTTAACGGTGCCCACCACTGACGATTGGTTAGGTTAGGTCGTGATATTTTCGTTAGTTAGCCTTATAAAACTAACTAAAGAAGGCTGGGGGCCCTGATATTCAGGTGATCCTGAACTGTTAAACAAAATATTAATGGCAAATTATGTTTATTAAAGTAACTTTGTTTTAAGTGAGAATTGAGCGTAATTTTCCTTAAAATTTATTACGTCTAAACAAACCAAAGTTTTTTAAACTGAAATAATTATTAAACATTTAATTATCGTATAATGAATTTTAAGAATAAATTTTTAAAAAATTTATTTAGAATTTAAATTTTAATAAAAAATAAATGGATCACCTGAAGATTAAGGTCCCCAGCCTTCGTTAGTTAGCCTTATAAGGCTAACTAACGAAAATATCACGACCTAACCTAACCAATCGTCAAGGGCATACAGTTGACCTAACGATTGGTTAGGTTAAGTCGTGATATTTTCGTTAGTTAGCCTTATAAGGCTACCTAACGAAGGCTGGGGGCCCTGATCTTCAGGTGATCCAAATAAATAAATAAACGAAACAAAAAGATTTTTTTATTAAAATTAGTTGTAAAAATAAGACAGGAATTAAAAATATAAAACATTTATTCGATTTCCCATCTAAAAAATTAGAACAAATGTTAGTTTGTTACAAAACGTGTATTTCATTTTCGTATGCAAATGTCTTTTTTAGTAGAGTCTAACGTGTTTGCGTACTTCTATATTCATTGACCACATTACAATTTAGAAGGGATGTGTTTCCTGTCGTGTCATAAATATAACATTGACTGTTAATGTTTTTAAACTGTAACTGTCAATGTTAATTGGTATTTAGGTACGTATAATATTATATAATTCATATAATTTTATATAATTTTATATAATTTTTATATAAAACTTTAATTACTTTTCAAAGTTCTTTGGTGTAGTCTCGTATGATGAATAATAAATTAATTAGACGAATAAATTAAATTGGATGAGTAAATTAAATTACGAAGTTATTCCGACTTTTGATTCGTTTCGTGTAATTCCTTATCAACTTTGTGGACTTTTTTGTGTCTGGGGTCTCTCGGTTATCCTTCTGCGTAGTCCAAAAATGCATGCCATTCTTAATACGTGTCTAAGTCTAAATAATAATAGATCTCGCTGAAGGAAAATTATACTGTTTTCCTTCTTAACCCTGTCAGACGTCGTGTGAATCAAATTCTTGAATATTGACAACTCTTTTTCCGGAATTATAAAAGATCAAAGTAGAGCAGTTGTCTTGTCATTGGTTCTTTTTAGCAGCACTCGTCATACCGGAATTGTGATAGGTTCTACTGAACCTGTGAAAAAGCAACAGTCTGGCAGAGGTCACATAAAGAGGTCACGATACTTTATGACGTCACTTATTATTATGATTAGTTATGAAATATGTAGGAACTAGTTATATTATTAACTCCAATCCCAACTCTTAATCTTGCTATTCCACGAAACCTATCATCAAATATTAAAAATTAAATCCGAATAATTAAAATTATATCGAATTATGAATGGTATTTAAGAATACTGGGAATTAATAATAGTTAATTTGGAAGTTCCACTCTCTAATTCAACAAACAAGTTATTCTACGCGTTACAACGCAATATGGAAAGTTCTGTAAACAGGATAAGAGACTTTCTCTAAAAATTTTATTACTTAATAATTAGCAAAGATTAGGGTTCGAAACCTCGTAAAATGCATAAACAGGACAGGGTTTTATATAATAAAATAATTAAACTGTTTTTCACTAACTCGCTAAAAGACAGGTTCGAAACCTCTACTTTCTTTGCAAACAAGATGTAATAAGAATTTTTAATATTATTCAACGTTGTTATGCTATTTATGCTATCCTATGCTATTTATTTTATGCCATACTATGCTGTGCTATTTCGTCATAGATTCTAAATTCCTATTTTAATTACTAAGGTATTCCTAATATTACCATTCCTGGTATTTCATGTATTCCTGGTATCCCATGCATTAAAACCAAGCTCACCCTCTCGTCTATTGTTAATTTCGCAGCCATCCCCTACCTAAAAGAAAAAAAATAATATACAGTATTATAGTCAACACTGAAAATTCCTATGATGCGCGACTTTTGCGCCACCCTGTATATATATATATATGTTTGAATAACATGAAATTTCATCTAATTATCACTGAATCCATGTTAACTTCATGTTAAATTATTATGATTAAATCAATAAGTAAATTACTTACAACGTAAATAAATAAAACAAATCTTCATTATTTGTAAATTTCTGTTTACGTAAATTAGTCTCCAATTAAATTAAATTATATATACATAATAATAGAAAATGTTAATAATGACGCGGCTTCCCTTGAACACTTTTATACAGTTTAATGTAATTTATTTCAATAAAATTTCTCGTTAAGTTATTAATATTTTGTAACATATTCTCTTAAAATTATGTTAACTTAACATACTCTTCGTACATTCATAAGATATAATAACATAAATCAATTTAACACACAAATTATTTGTTTCATGCAGGTCATTTAATCAACTGTGTATTTATTCCAATAAACAGAACATTTTCATCTCCACATACCGATATCTCCATTCAATAACAGCTAAAGTTTTATAAAAATACATCAATTTAACAATCACATTTTCACAATAAATTTTAACTCTAAAATCATTTTCTCGCTTTGTTTCATAAGCATTTATACCAATTTTACAAATTTTCATAATGTTCTCAGTTTGGAAATCATCAGCCTGACATAGAATTTACCGTAACCATTCCATTTCAATGGGAACAAAGTCATCATTTGAATAGACAAAAACATCCCTAGTTTTATCAGAAGGGGCAAAATCTCTTTAAATTCATTACAAGGGGCAAAAAAAATATCCCTAATTTAATTACAAGGGGTATAAACATCTCTAATTTCTTTATAAGGAACGAAAATCTCCCTAAATTCATTACAAAGGGTAAAGAAAACCCTAATTTCACCACAAGAGGCAACATTCTTCCCAAATTCATCACATACAAAATTCAAAACGCTTTCATGTACGCTCTCTTCAAAATGCTCATCAGCGTACATCAACTTTTCATGAATTTTTCTGACCTTGTCATACATAGAATCTCCACAAATTATATATTCCTTACCTTTAAAATCATTTCCAGAAGCATCTAAAACAATTTTCCGATCCATCCACGGAAAAAATCACCTCCATAGATTACACTGGTCAACACTCATTTTATTGCCAATCATATTAGAGTGATTTTGGGGTAACTTTGTGGTGCTGATTCCGAATATGACATCGGTTTTGCTAGATTGGCTCTAATTTATGAGATAATTGGTACCCCATTGAAACACGTAAATATGCAAAAAATTTAATGTTCAGGCGGAGCCTACTTACAAATCGCATTGAAATTGTCTCAAATCATACAAAAGTAAACACATGAAATACATAATGGCATTTTATTCGGTCTCACCATCTAGAATGTTCCGGTAGTTTCCCATATGCACGCGTTATGGTTACGTTTCCTATTAATTGAGGGTATTCATTATCTCAAGAACTAGAGCCAAATCGGAAAAACTACTTTCATTTTGGAATTCAGCAACCCCAAAATACCCTAAATTCGTACGAATTTCCTTGGCAACGGAACAAAAATGTTTTTTTGTTGAGCTGTGTTATATGAGGGGTCGCGCGTCTTAAGGTACCTAAGCGCCACCACAGGCGAAAACGTGTTTTTGATGGATATCACTATTTTCACCCTTCCTCTATTGCGTGGTTTGAGTTATAATGACCTTACGACACTAGAATTATGGTTGAAAACAGTGGCGGTTCGTGACTAAAAATTCTAGGGGTGCTGTCTCTAAGAATGGGTTGAAATAATTACTGAAATAAAAGAATGAGCATTGAGCAATGAATAAAAGTTTCAAAAGTTATTGAAAAAGTTATTCAGTGAGCTCATCCTTATATTGTTCTTGATTATTTCAATTGTAAATACAAAATTTAGGGGTGCTGCAGTTCCGCAGTGCCTACCGACGAACCGCCACTGGACTTGAAAACCTTATGAAGCGAACTACTTTTTTCACCTCTATCGCCAGCCAAAAGTTCACCCAAAGTTCGGCATAATAAGAAAATTAAAAAATATATATATAAAATATAAAATATGAAATCTATTCCAAAAACTCATCAACATCTTCATTAGCATACTTAGAACTCTAATTTAGCCAAAAATGAACGTTCTAGCTCAATTAATAACAGAGATACTATTGCGAGAATATTGCTGAACTTTGGAGGCGATTTCTGGCGAATTTTAATTTTGGCGCTTAGGTACCTTAAGACGCGGGACCCCTCATATATTCCCTAGCAGTCTTATCGAAAACATTCGACACTTCGCATTTCTCCAAGAAACCAAATCCTACATCCTGTTAATCTGTCTCAGAAGACTTTTACTTTCATTTTCTCTATTTGTTTTTTCTGTATTAATTCCATTTCCAGCGCGTCCATCCATCACGGAATCACAAATTTCTATATCAGAATTAACATAACATAATTCATTAACCGTTTCATTTTCTACCATTTTCAGTGCGCACACGAACTACAGGAATCGTAAATTTCTCTATTCCAAATCTCAGCAAGCTTCAGTCACAGACACAGAGAATCTATCGCAATTCTCAAATAAAATCTACCTCTGATAAATAATTAAAACCCACTCTAATAGACAGAGTTTATTTCCATAACAGTTTCGATGCCCACTGGCATCCTTTTCTGTATCTACCCGAAGAGGATGCCAGTGGGCATCGAAACTGTCGTGGAAATAAACTCTGTTTATTAGAGTGGGTTTTAATTATCATATTTTGACCTTCACGTAGAAAAAAGTGAAATTTTTTGCATTTAAAATCTACCTTATTTATAAGTATTTTATTCACTAATTTTGTCATTATTTCTGTTTTGTTATAAAATATAGTATTATGTATGTTATAATGTTCCTCAATAGTAAATGTTTCATCACTAAAATTATGTCTTTTGCTCTCTCGACTGCTTATCATTATACTTAATTTTTTTATTTACATTATAAAATTCAGAAAGAAAACAAGTATTTTTTACATTTTGACTGATGTGTGTAAATGTAATTATTTCAGTCACTGTCTTATTTTTACTTCTCTTTTAGTCATAATTTTTAATTTATTAAATGTATTATTGTTTATCTTATCGTTTATTACCTTCAAGAATATTGTACGATTTTATGGGATTTATATCCTGGCAATAAAGCTTATTATCCCTATTATTATCATTAGCATTAATGCTCTCTCACGTCAACAATCTCTTCCTCTAGAAGACTTTTATAACTTCTCTCGTGTTTCCTCATCTTAATTAGATTAGTGACTTTAACACTAAAAATAAAATAGAAAAAAATTACTTTAAAACTCAAAGCAAATCTCGCAGAAATCAATGACAAAATTACTGAATGGAATCGATAATATAAATTTTCCTTCCTCATTATAATTAAAAATTTCTTGTATATATTATGAATTAAAATTTATTTAATCCAATTGTGAAAAAAATAATTATTTGATATGATTTATTTGAGCTTTTAATTTCGTGATGTTTCATTTATGCGTGCGAGCATTCGGACTCAGGCACATTCTCCTCATGCGAATTACTGCTCACCTAAAACTTTTGTAGTCGACTTCGCTCGGTAGTCGTGTAGTCGTTTCTTGTTCCAATTCCTGTAGTCGTCATGTAGTCGTTTACGGCAGTTTCTAATTTTAGTAGTCGTGATTTTCAGTCATTTTCTTCGGTTTTCTCCGGTTTTCTCCGGTTGGAGTAATTCTTCAATTTTGCCACTTTTCTTCCGTTGATTATACGAGACTTCTTTCCTCATTTATTTCTAGTCTCTCGTGGTTTTCTTCGTAAAATCTCTTCAGTCAATAAAAACGAAGATAGCATGCTTCGAGACGCCATTTTTGTTTTAAAAAAAATAAACGATCTTTATTTTTTATTGGTTGGTATGATTAGTTATGATATAATAAGTCTATTTCTGGTGTGGTTCTTCGTCGTCGTATAGTTCTCACACCTTATTCAAATTCTGTCAGGTTTTTGCAGTCCGGTCCTCCGGGAGTCAGGTACGTTTCCAATCCTGTTTAAGTTTTTCATGTTGTTCAATATCCAACGCGATTTAAGGGTTAAGGGTTTGGAATGATTAGAATTGATTAATATTTACATGATTTATTCTTAAGGTCTAAATTGTATGAAAACCCCGTTAAAGCTAGAAACGAGTGCACGAGTGTTTACACTCAGAAATTAGTGAATCGGATAATTCCGATGGATATTCCTTCTCTCTCTCTCTCTCTCTCTCTCTCTCTCTCTCTCTAGCTCTGCCAGGCCTTGTATAACAGTAGGGAGAATAGGGAAAAGACACTATTTGGGAGATAAACTAAATCTTCAAAACAACTCAACGTTGTTCCCGGAAAACCCCATTACTTTTTATTAATACTGTATTTGCATTTTCTTAAATTTACTTCCATATACAACACTAATTTTTTTCTAATTTATTTGTCTGTATGTTTAGTTTGCACATTTTTTCTTTCATTTTGAATCAAAGTAATGAATAATCTTTAATAATAAATGCGTATAAACAAAAATGGGAATAAACTGTACACTTGGTATTCTGTAAAAATACCACACACAAAATTGACATAGGTAAGAATACTATAGGTTCAACATGCTACATGGTAAAAATGTCATAGGTTAGGTTAAGCTAGGTTAACTTGACCATTACAAAATTAATGCTAATATAGTATTAATATTAATGCTATATACTACGCATACTATGGAATTATTGCCTATGGTATTATTACTAGTCAAGTACCGATTCCAAAATTTAGCCGATGTCGATGCCGATTCTTTGCCTACACTTTAAAAACTCAATTCCCTTCATAAAGTTTACTAATCTGATGTGAAAACTTTCAATTTTCATATTTTTACATTTCAAATTTGTTTAAATGCTTTTCCTTAACTCACTCCACAATACCAGACTATCAGAATTTGTTACTCATATACCATAGCTAAAATGATTTTAAAAAGTTTTATTAGTCAGTAAAATGATAAAATAATTTTATTTTAGTTTTATAAATTGAATATCAATATTTAAAGTAATTGGTTTTTTCCTTATGTTGAAGGTATTTTCTTTCGTCAACAATGCCAATAACAAAAATTTTTTTCATTAGTGGCCAAATCTATCTATAAAGAAAAAACTTTGCGTAATTTTGAGCGGAGTTAAGCGAAGGGATCACCTGAAGATCAGGGCCCCCAGCATTCGTTAGTTAGCCTTATAAGGCTAACTAACAAAAATATCACGACCTAACCTAACCAATCGTTAGGTCAACTGTACGCCCTTGACGATTGGTTAAGCCGTGATATTTTCGTTAGTTAGCCTTATAAGGCTAACTAAAGAAGTCTGGGGGCCCTGATCTTCAGGTGATCCAAGAGAAGTAAAAAATATCTCTCGCTCAGTCGCCTGTTATGATTGGCTGACTCGCGTAAAGTGGGTGGAGCTAATGTCTCTTGCTCAGTCGCCCGTTAGGGTCGGATCTATCAAGATGAGCGGCGTTAAAGATCACGAAATGATCACAAACCCTACCCGTAGGGTAGGGACTCTATGGAGCCGAAGGCGCGGCTTGTTAGATAAAAAAACTGGATATCTAATTTGAGTTTATAAAATTATTAAAATACTTAAAATAAAGTCAACATAATAAGATGGTTTAATATATAAATTATAAAGTACAACTTAATATAGAATTATTATTCATATAGAGTCGGAGATAACAATAGTTTATAATGTTTAGAGATTAGTTAGTTAGAGAAAATGCAAATTTCTGAGCAACTTATTAAGCTTTTCCTTTTTCGTGAATGTAAAATATTTTTATATAATTACACTTTGAAATGAGTATACATTATCATAAATAGTTTCTTTTTGTCCATTTAATTTTCTATAAATATAGAGTTTGTTTTGTAGTGAAATTTTTAAAATCTCAAAGAATCGGTGCGAAAATCGGCTAAATTTGGCCGATGTCGATGCCCATGCCAAAAATATGGCCGATTCCGATGCCGATTAATCGGTACACCACTAATTATTATCCATGGTATTTTTACCTTTAATCGTTTATTCATCCGTTACATGGAAAGTTTTTGTCTTATTTGAAAATCTTTAAGTTCTAAATTTAGATTTATGGAAGATTCAAATGAATTGAGAGTTCACCCTTAATAATGTTTTCCTTTTCGGAAGGCTTTTCTGATGCCGATTTGTTCTGAGATTATTGTTTCAGTAATTACCTTTATGCTACATATATGAAGGGTAAGAATGTATAATTGTACTAAAATTGATTACAGGATGTCAGTGCATAGCCGAGGCACACCCCAAGCTAATTAACCTACTGGACCAATTAAATGGTGAAAAATTTCACTGCTGATTGTGAACTCAGGCCTTCAACTTAGGCCCTAATAACTGTTAGACTACTTGTACCTTGTATTGAAAGTTTGACGGCCATGAATTATAAGCCTCTAACTTTTAGACCATATAAAAATTACTTTTAAATGTATAAATAAACCTACTTAATTAGGATTTAATGTACACTACCATAGTTGACCTAACCATTGGTTAGGTGAGTCGTGATATTTTCGTTAGTTAGCCTTATAAGCTTGCATGTGCAGAGTTTTGTCCAGGAAATGCAGTTGAATCCTTGCGATATTGGTGAGATCAGCTCTGAAAGTGAAAAAGGTCATCAAAATGAAGATTTCGAATTGAGTGAGTACGAGTTAGATACAGAAGCTAGCACTTCTGAAAATCGACACTAATATATAGAATTATGCAAGGCAGTTAGTTGATCGATGCAAAATAAGCAACCGTGATGCTTGTTTAATTGCTAATGCTGTCTTAGAAGATCTTAATCTATTATCTGAAAACACTACTATTGATCCCAGTAAACTACGTCGTCAAAGAACCTTGTGGAGAAGCATAGAAAGAAAGAAGCATGAAGAACAGAATAAAGGAATAGTTTGCCTTGGATTTGCTGGAAAAATTGATAAAACTCTTTCAGAAGTGGGAGAATGCCAGCGGAAATTGAATGAAGACCACTATGTGTTAGTTTCTTTTCCAGGAAACGAATATATTGACCATGTTGCTCCTGAAAGTGGAAGGGCAAATGATATTGCTAAAGAAATTATATCAGTAATTACTGACACCAACTCTGCATCGACTTTAAAATCAGTAGTTTGTGATGCAACTAATGTAAATACAGGTAAATCAAATGGAGTAATTAGAAAACTAGAGCTGACATTGGGAAGACCATTACAATGGTTTATTTTCTTACTTCACACTAATGAGATTCCCTTGAGAAAATACCTGGAAGTTCTTGACGGGCAAACGACAGGACTTAAAAGTTCACAGGGCAAAATCGGCAAGGATCTGAACTTTGATCCAAAGAACAGACCAATTGCAAAATTTCCACCTCTCGCTGGAAAAGTGATGGACTTACCAGAAGTGTTACTAGCATATCTCAGCAGTGACCAGCAATACATCCATAAAGCGTGTTTGTCAATTAAAAACGGTCATGATAGAGGTCCAGCTATCAAATTGTTAGAAACTGCTCAACCTGGGTCTCTCAATAATGCATGGTGGCTGACAAAAGCAAATCGTCTCTTACGTTATTACATGTCGCGCAAAAAACCATCAGAGACACTTCAAAGGATGATCATTTTATATTGAACTTCTATGCTCCTGCATGGTTCTATATCAAAGCAAACTGGTCTTGCCAGGATGGGGCCAAAAACTTTTTCTTCATGACTGAGCTCTATCAAAAACTACATACAAGCGACCAAGCATTATTCGTCCTGTGTTACAAAACAACTGTTACGTTTGTCATCCTGAAAATATAATTTTATCTGAAATCGCTGACAAGAATAAGAATATTCGGAAGCTAGCAGTCGAAAAAGTGCTACAAGCGAAAAGGAGTGTTATACCGGGTGAAATTCGAATGTTTGACAAGAAATCCATCAGGCTCAACTTCTCAGCTTCGACCTACATGGATATGATTGATTGGAACGAAATGGATATTACTTTTCCTTCCTGATGTCATAAGTACTACTGATGACTGCCAAAAACCCATAATTCTTCACACATACCCGTGTCATTCCCAGCAGTTGAAAGAAGTGTGAAGGAAATCTCCTCTGCAAGTGAAAAAGTCTACGGACATGACGCCCGCCATGGAATGGTTATTCTCAGCAAGAAATCTCGCTAAGAATCCAAAAATGGAAACAAAGTCAGATTTTAAGTGAATCAACAAGAGGATAGCAGTTACACCTCATATAATTTATGATGAACACTGTTTTGTTTATAAAAGGAAATATTGTTATAATTTTTAACCAAATTTGCTAAATTTGCTTCAAAATTTTGACTTTTCTTCAAAATTGAGGTAAAGTTGCGAGAATGCACATATTCATAGGCTATAAAAGTTGATGTTTTTATGATAGGTGGGTACTAGAGCACCTTTTCAGCCATGTATGTTTCATACTGACAACTTGAGTTCGATATACTTTCGCCCCGCCCTAATGCCTTTGAAGCTGAATAGTAAAGTGTTTAAGGCAGTTGTGAGGCCTGCAATGTTGTATGGGCAGAATCATGGCCAATGAAGAAGTGCCATGAGAGAAAAATGGAGGTTGCGGAGATGAGGATGCTGAGGTGGATGTGCGGTGTAACTAGAAGAGATAGGATAAGGAATGACAGAGTCATGGGGGTGGTGAAAGTTACGGGAATTTCAAAGAAGGCTCAAGAGAAGACTGGCATAGTATGGGCATGTAATGAGAAGAGACGAGAACTACGTTGGGAGGAGGGTGTTATCTATGGAAGTGCCCGGGAGGAGGAAGAGAGGAAGACCGAAGATGAGGTAGAGAGATCGCATCAGGAAGGATAGCGCGACGAACCTGACGGAGGAGATGGCGCAGGATAGGGCGGAGTGGAGAAGTATCCGCAACAGCGACCCCATATAAATGGGATTAATAATGCTGCACAAGAAGAAGAAGACAAGACTCGCATATTTATAAGATAAATTACTTCACGAGCTACAATAATCTTAAAAAGAAATACCGGGATGAAATGGGGAGGGAGGGAGGGAAATAGAGTCCTCAGGAGGTTATGCCTTAACAAGATCAAAGGAGAATTTTAACGTGGTATAAAGTCAACATATTTCACTGGGATAAAAGTTATTTTATCCCAGGCACAGAACGTTTTTTTAACAGTGTAGAGATATATTAATACAGAATTAAACAACTAAACCTGCAAAATAAAATACACAAATGTCTCAACAAAAGCGCGCTCTGCTCCATATGAAGTCACAACAAAAATGCACGAGAGCTAACACGACAAAAATAGGTAAAATTTCGTTGGCAAAATTTCGTTGAGAATTTACCGAGACAAATTTTTGCAATGTTTTTATGCAAATGGATTTTATTTTGTTCTTACTTCTATTTTCTTTTTCTTCTTTTGCATTCTGTTAATATGATAATAATGTAATGAAAATATGGTAATATTGTATATTTAGTATATTTATAAATAGAGAGTCACAGGTGAATTACGGAGCAGCAAAAGTAACAAGCGACTGATAAAGTAATAGATTTGTATCAGTTACTTTTCCATCG
The DNA here is from genome assembly GCA_023014485.1 of Bathynomus jamesi. Lineage (NCBI taxonomy): Eukaryota > Metazoa > Arthropoda > Malacostraca > Isopoda > Cirolanidae > Bathynomus > Bathynomus jamesi. The sequence continues at coordinate 999,987 of JAJOZX010000381.1, forward strand.
GAAAAAGGGTAAATTATGCATGAAAGAAATACAGAAGCAAATTGCAGACGATTCAAACATATAAATGCACTTTTTATACAAATTAAACTAACTAAAATGCATAAGAAATCTGTGTTTAACAATACAGTGGATTTTCACTTTGGTTTTATAACCAATTAATATAAATTTTTAAGTTTTTAGATTTTATGAAGCATTTTGGTATCCTTACGTTCATCAAAGAGCACAATTACGTTATTTCTATATTTCTGTATTACAAATTGGCTAATTTTATCGGTCATGTGTTTCACAAGTAAAATTTCACATATATATATATATATATATATATATATATATATATATATATATATATATATATATATATTATTGATTGATAAGCTCAAATTCTAAATACACTTCAGAAGATCTCCTCTCTCTCTCTCTCTCTCTCTCTCTCTCTCTCTCTCTCTCTCTCAACGCAGCTTAAGTGGTTCAGGCGTGACATCGCTTCGGCTATCCGAAATAGGAAAGCTGCGTGTAGGAGGGCGAAGGCCAATCGTTCCCATGGGAACACTAAGGCGTATGTCCGCCTGTGCAGAGAAGTGAAGGCGAAGGTTAGGCTAGCGAAACATAACGAAGAACTCCGGGTGGCAATCCTCTGCAAGGGGAACCCTAAGGAGTTCTTCAGTTATGTTAATAGTAGAAAGCCCATTAGAAGCATGAGAGTCCGTTAAAGGACCCAGCGGCGTTCTGCGGACCTCCGACGCGGACATCGCTAATGTGCTGAATGAATACTTTGCGGGAGTGTTCACCAGGGAGGACACCCGCGTCATCCCCGAGCCAGGCGTCAGGCACGAAGGTGCTGGCCTGGATAGTGTTCGGTGTACCGCGACAGTCGTTGCCGATAGAATAGACAAACTGAGGGCGTTTAAGGCTCCTGGGCCAGACCAGTTCCTTCCCAGGGTGTTGCGGGAGGTGCGCGACCAGGTGGTTTCCCACCTGGCTACAGTCTTCAACAAATCGTTGGAGACGGGCCAGGTGCTTGGTGACTGGAGGGAAGCCAATGTGACCCCTATCTTTAAGAAAGGGGATCACGAAAGTCCAGGGAACTATCGTCCCATTAGTCTCACTTCGGTTATAGGTAAATTATTAGAGGGGATAATAGCGGATAGGATCGTTGACCATTTGGATTCTACAAGCTGTGGGGACTCCCAACGTGGGTTTAGACGGCATAGGTCGTGTCTCACCAACTTGCTCGAGTTTTTCTACGTCATGTTGAGTGAGTATGATAAGAGTAGGGCGATTGATATACTTTATCTCGACTTTCAGAAAGCCTTTGATAAGGTACCTCACCGCCGACTAATGGCCAAAGTGCGCGCGCTGGGTATCGGTGGGGAAGTAGGTAACTGGATTGAAAACTGGCTGAAGAATAGCCGGCAGAGGGTTGTAATTAAAGGGGTTAGTTCGGGTTGGGCCTCAGTCACTAGCGGGGTTCCTCAGGGTTCCGTTTTGGGGCCGCTGTTGTTTATCATTTACATAAATGATATCGACGCTGGAATCGTCAGTAGGATCGCCAAATTCGCTGGTGACACGAAGCTTGGGGCCAATGTTGGGACGCCAGAGGCAATCGAGCAACTGCGTGCGGACCTACGTAGGATAGGAGAATGGTCGGAAAAATGGTAAATGCCGTTTAATTTGGGTAAATGCAAGGTGATGCACATTGGCTACGCCAATCCCAGGTCGGACTACTCCATGTTGGGGAGTAATATCGGGGCCACTGATTTTGAAAAGGACTTGGATGTGCTAATTAGCAGAGAATTTAAGTTTACCAAACAGTGCGTAGAGGTGGAAAAGAAAGCCCAGAAGTTGTTGGGTTATATGAGGAGGCAATTTCGATTTCGGAACAAGGAGATTGTGCTCTCTCTGTACAATTCTCTGGTTCGGCCGCACCTGGAGTATGCTGTGCAGTTCTGGTCGGCAACCCTCAGAAAAGATATGGAGAGGCTGGAGCGAGTCCAGGGGAGGGCCACAAGTTAATCCCTTCCGTTAGGCATATGGGCTACAATCTACGCGTACGCGCCCTGAATTTGTTTTCGCTGGAAATTCGGAGGCTGTGCGGTCAACTCATCGAGTTTTTCAGGTTCTTACGCGGGTTCAACAATGTCGATTTTAGAAGCATGTTTAGTTTAAATGATAACCCAACTCGCAACAATGGTTGGAAGTTGGATTTGAAACGGTTTCGGACTAGTGTGTGTGGGAGTTACTTTACGTGGAAAAGGCTACCTTCAGAAGTTGTGAACAGTTCTTCTGTGGATCTGTTCAAGAAAAGGTTAGACCGAATCTTGCACACTATTTGAGGGTGTATGAATTTTTGCCATTGGTACCTTCTCGGTATGGGCCGCAAGGCCTTTTGAGGTACTTCTTTTCCTTGTAACTCCTTGTAATTCTCTCTCTCTCTCTCTCTCTCTCTCTCTCTCTCTCTCTCTCTCTCTCTCTCTCTCTCTCTCTCTCAATAATTTCTAATTCTGAAAAACACTTTTCCATCATCATGAAAGACTTTCCCAGTTGTGGAAAAAACAAAAGACGAAGCCAATTATCCGTCTTCGATACGGACTCTTCTTTAACAATATCTTCATAATTCCATTTTTCAGTAAACTAATTAATTAATCAATTAGTTAATTAATTAGTTAATTAATTAGTTAACCGAAAATAAGATTCAGTAATAAGATTCGGTCGTTTATTATTGAGGAAAATTATTTTAAATAACAATTGGAGGAAAAATATTTCGAAAAACTGAAGATTAAGTATTAAATTGCACAGAGAAAGTTCTTTGCGCGCCCACACAAACACACACACACACACGAGAAATTAAGACTATATATACATATATATATATATATATATAATGCAAACCCACAACGAAAAAGAATGATTCCAAGGTATTTCGTGTATTCAACAATACACCTCGTCAGGGAATGTTGAATACACAAAAGCCTTGGAATATTTTTCTTTTTCCTTGTGGGTTTGCATCATTCATTCATTTCACGTGTTTAAGTAAGAAATTCATCCCATATATATATATATATATATATATATATTAGTGATGTAGGTCACATCCGCATCCGCATCCGCATCCGCGGAACATCCGCACATTTTCTCGCATCCGCATCCGCACACGCATCCGCACTTTGGACTGCGGATGTCGTGCGGATGTGGACCGTTGAGATAAAACGTCATTAATAAGCGGAAATTATCAAATTCTACTATAATAATAGAACTAGTTCATTGTGCGCAAAAGTGATGCAAGCAACAAGACGAGAGGCTGTTCTTGTATGAAGTTACTCTCTTGCAACCTACTTAGATCCACGTTACAAAGCTAAGTTATTTTCACCTAGTACATTAGAACGAGTTAAATCATCACTTGGCAAAGCAGTTGAAGAGCTTCAATCTCTTGAATCTGTCGCTTCGCCACCCACCAAAAGAATAAAAGTTTCAGTGACAGAACCAACACCTCCAACAAGCAAATCTATCACAGAATCTCTCTCTCAGTTTCTTGAGTCAAGCAGCGATGACGAGACCTACGCGATGTCAAAAGATGTAGTAAAAATGATCGAGAGCTATCACCAAGAAAAACGCCTGGCTGCATGTGACAATCCTATTAGTTGGTGGAAAAATACGCAGAATATCTATCCATACTTGAGTAAACTTGCAAGAGACATTTAGCACGTCCTCCAACAAGCGTACCAAGCGAGAGATTATTTAGCAGTGCTGGATTAATATATGATGAAAAGAGAAACAGACTGGCAGCAGAAAAGGCAGAAAAATGAATGTTCCTTAAGCATAACCTTCCTATAATTAAGTTTGAATATTAAACGATGAACATCTTAGTTTACTTTATTTTAATTACTCATTTATAAATATGCCTAATAAAACTTTAAACTTAATATAAATAGTTATCAAGCTAATTAAAGACCTCTTTCTATAAGGGTGGAGGTTGGGGAAAGAGGTCGGGTAACACAATTATGGTTTCTAATTGTGGCTGAAACTCAACAAAATATAACGAATTTATTTGCAGACGAATTCACTAATTGATTTCTATATTAGTTAGATGCTTGCTATTATTTTATATGTTCAGGGAAAAGTACAGCAATTATTGTACAATTAATTATACTACATTATAGCTACAGCTCTCTCTATATAATAACTTATTATATACGTTAAACACAACAAATCTCGAATATATCCTAAAAAATAACGAAAATGTAGACATCCGCATCCGCATCCGCGGATGTTGAAACCAAACATCTTCATCCGCATCCGCATCCGCGGATGTGGAAAAAATGACATCCGCTACATCACTATATATATATATATATATATATATATATATATATGGTGAATTTTGCAATTAAACACATGAAATAAATAAATGATGCAAACCCACAAGGAAAAGGGAAAAGTGATCTCAAGGCCTTTCATGTATTCAACAATACACACTTACGTTTACTGTATTTGTACCTAATTATGACATTCCAACTCATACTTTAAAATATACAACTCCGGACCAAAAAAATAAAATACTGTCTTAAATGCGCTCATGACCATACTAATACCTTTAAGATACACACCTTTTTGAGGAATATCGAGTATTTGTGACGTCATCATGATAAAACGATACCTCTGTGTGTGTGTGTGTGTGTGTGTGTGTGTGTGTGTGTGTGTTTTGTGTGTGTGTGTTCGGGGTTGGTTTAATCAGGAGTGAGTATAGCTTAATTACTGTAAAATGATATAAAGAAAAGTGTCATGGGGCATATAATAATTACTGCACATTAATGGACAATATTGATTCTCACTATTCAAAGAAACACGAAAATGTACAATTAATTTATGGTCCCCGCAATTCTTTGATCAGACGGATTCCAATGATCCATATTCAGGGAAGAGATTAAGGGGAATTCTCTTCTACGCTATAAGCTTCCAAATTATTGACGCTATAAAGCTCATTCGTTCATTAACTGTTTCGATCAAAGATATTAAACGCCAACGCAACAACCATCACCGGACAACACCAAAATATTTCTAGAGCATTCCACTTATCGGATGTTATAGTTGTGTTTGGACAGCATTAAGAATCAGAATTACAGAATTACAGAATAACAGGCTAACAAAGACCCTAAAATCCACTCTAGATTAGCCCAGGAAAGAAGTAGAGAAAGAAACTGAAAAAACAAATGAAAATAAAGAATACTGAAAATTGATACCATATCATGTGAACGATACCATGTAGATTGATACCATGTAGACGTGTAAAGCTTTCACCCAGGAAGAGTAATAGTAGCAAAGTAGAGGACACTCAAGGCTCTACCTCCTCCGCCAGCCACTGCGGAAAAGCAGGAAAACATAAAATAAAAAGAATAGCTTCAGAGTTCATTCACACCATACGCACACTTATCTCGTATACCCAATTACGTATTAGAGGATAGTGGAAAATAAATGACAGCATGAAACATTAAATTAATTACTTAATAATAAAAGTTACTTAATAAAATTTGTCTTTAGGTAATGAAAAATAAATATGAATATTTTTGTATCTGTTTCAGGGAATCTGTGTAACTAGGGATTTCATGAAATCTCTAAAATGTTCAGGGATTTTACGTGAGATTAAGTCGTGATATTTTCATTAGTTTTAACGAAAATAGCACGACTTAACCTAACCAATCGTCAAGGGTGTACAGATGACCTAACCGGGCATTCAATTAACCTAACCGAGCATTCAGTTAACTGGGCATTAAGTAATTTTCCCGTAGGTTTACAAAAATATTACGACTTAACCTTATATGAAATCCCTGAACATTTTTGGGATTTCATGAAATCCCTAGTTACACAGATTCCCTGTAGCATATCCAATAAATGTCTTCTTTATTTCTTATATAATTATTGAGATCTTTAAAACTATTCCCCCCCCCCCCCCCCCAGCTTCAGAGAGGAGGGACATAGTTTAAAAGGTCAATATTAGGGGGGAGATAATTTAACAGGTTTTACTTATCTTATTTACATATATATACACATATATGTCTATAAGATACATATCTTCAAAATTCTATTATATTCTATCATATTTCCGGTTTATAGAGAACCATTATTTACATAGGATAAAATGTGAATGCCCGGTTAGGTCAACTGTACGCCTTTGACGATTGGTTAGGTTTAGTCGTGATATTTTCATTAGTTTTAACGAAAATATCACGACTAAACCTAACCAATCGTCAAGGGCGTACAGTTGACCTAACTGGCCATTCAATGAACCTAACTGGGTATTCAGTTGACCTAACCGGGCATTCAATTAACCTAACCGGGCATTCAGTTATTTTTGCTACCCTTCGTGCAGGTAGCAAAAATATCCCTCGTCTTAACGAAAATATCACGACTTAACCTAACCAATCGTCAAGGGCGTATAGTTGACCTAACCGGCATTCAATTAATCTAACCGGGCATTCACTAATTTTACCGTAGGTTTCAATATATATATATATATATATTAGTGATGTAGCGGATGTCATTTTTTTCACATCCGCGGATGCGGATGCGGATGAGGATGTTTGATTTCAACATCCGCGGATGCGGATGCGGATGTCTACATTTTCGTTATTTTTTAGGATATATTCGAGATTTGTTGTGTTTAACGTATATAATAAGTTATTATATAGAGAGAGCTGTAGCTATAATGTAGTATAATTGATTAATTGTACAATAATTGCTGTACTTTTCTCTGAACATATAAAATAATATCAAGCATCTAACTAATATACAAATCAATCAGTGAATTCGTCTGCAAATAAATTCGTTATATTTTGTTGAGTTTCAGCCACAATTAGAAACCATAATTGTGTTACCAGGATGCGGGACGTGAACCCAACTCAAATGCACCCCACCGACCTCTTTCCCCAACCTCCACCCTTATAGAAAGAGATCTTTAATTAGCTTCATAACTATTTATATAAGTTTAAAGTTTTATTAGGCATATTTATAAATGAGTAATTAAAATAAAGTAAACTAAGATGTTCATCGTTTAATGTTCAAATTTAATTATAGGAAGGTTATGCTTAAGGAACATTAATTTTTCTGCCTTTTCTGCTGCCAGTCTGTTTCTCTTTTCATCATATATTAATCCAGCACTGCTAAATAATCTCTCGCTTGGTACGTTTGTTGGAGGACAGGCTAAATGTTTCCTTGAAAGTTTACTCAAGTATGGATAGATATTCTGCGTATTTTTCCACCAACTAATAGGATTGTCACATGCAGCCAGGCGTTTTTCTTGGTGATAGCTCTCGATCATTTTTACTACATCTTTTGACATCGCGTAGGTCTCGTCATTGCTGCTTGACTCAAGAAACTGAGAGACAGATTCTGTGATAGATTTGCTCGTTGAAGGTGTTGGTTCTGTCACTGAAACTTTTATTCTTTTGGTGGGTGGCGAAGCGACAGATTCAAGAGATTGAAGCTCTTCAACTGCTTTGCCAAGTGATGATTAACTCGTTCTAATGTACTAGGTGAAAATAACTTAGCTTTGTAACGTGGATCTAAGTAGGTTGCAAGAGAGTAACTTCATACAAGAACAGCCTCTCGTCTTGTCGCTTGCATCACTTTTGCGCACAATGAACTAGTTCTATTAATATAGTAGAATTTGATAATTTCCGCTTATTAATGACGTTTTATCTCAACGGTCCACATCCGCACGACATCCGCAGTCCAAAGTGCGGATGCGTGTGCGGATGCGGATGCGAGAAAATGTGCGGATGTTCCGCGGATGCGGATGCGGATGTGACCTACGTCACTAATATATATATAGAGTATATATATGTATATATATATATATATATATATATATATATGCCAGGTTAGGTTAATTGAATGCCGGGTTAGGTCAAATGAGTGCCCGGTTAGGTCACCTGAATACCCGGTTAGGTTAATTGAATGGCCGGTTAGGTCAACTGAACGCCCTTGACGATTGGTTAGGATTAGTCGTGATATTTTCGTTAAAACTAACGAAAATATCACGATTAAACCTAGCCAATCATCAAGGGCGTACAGTTGACCTAACCGGGCATTCAAATTTTATCCTATGCAAATAATGGTTCTCTATTTATTATATGTTTGCAATAAATAATAAATTTGTTGTTATTGTTTTCTTATCTTGTTTTGGTTAATTTGCAGAGTTTAAACTTTGGGGGGATATAGTTGAAAAGATCAACTTTGGGGTGTGGAGTGTTGAAAAGAGTATGTTGGGGGGGAAATAATTTAAAAGATCCAATTATTGTTTTGATTAGGGTTGCCAGATTTTTCAAATTTTTTGTTTTTTTTAAAACCAAATTTTTTTTCAAATTGAAACTAGATTTCTTCAACGGTTACAACAAACAAAATTAGGAAAAATTTATTACAATAATATTTAACAATTAAACATCGTGAATAAATTGAAATTATTATACGTAATATTGAAATTCTAAATCAATTCATCCCTAAAATATTTGTTTAAAAAATAGTTTTTGCGGAACATTTTGAACGCGGGATTTTGACGCGGGATTTTTGGATCAAATGCGGGACTGTCCCGTAAAATACGAAACGTCTGGCAACACTAGTTTTGCTATTCATTAAATTTAACAGTTATTTCAAAGATAATAAAACTGTAGTGTTAATTTTTACATAATGCTGTAATTTTACATAATTTTCATTTCACTCTCTTTATTCTGGTCGTTGAGATGACCATAACAAAGTTATCACTAAAGCGCGTATGTAAAAGTGTTCGGATCACCTGAAGATCAGGGCCCCCAGCCCTCTTTAGTTAGCTTTATAAAGCTAACTAACGAAAATATCACGACTTAACCTAACCAATCGTCAAGGGCGTACAGTTGACCTAACGATTGGTTAGGTTAGGTCGGGATATTTTCGTTAATTAACCTTATAAGGCTAACTAAAGAAGGCTAGGGGCTCTGATCTTCAGGTGATCCAAGTGTTCTTTCAACCGTAACAGCCATCATCTAATATGTTAATGTACGTGTTTTCCTTGTGTATGGAAATAAGGGTAAATTAATAAATTGGAGCGTTCTACGATAAAAATAATTTATACCCCCTTTCAGGGTATGAGCTAACTTTTAACAGCATATTCGTATGTTAAATTTTTTTTAACCGTTTATACAAAAATTATTTCATATCTCATTCGTGGGATATTGCCAATATGGGCTAAACCGATACTTTTCCTCTAAAATGACTTCGTTTTACGACTAATGTAAAATTTTAATGAGTCTGGATAATTTGGGAATTTTACTAATGTTCTTAATATACATTCGCTTCCATTGTTAAGAGGTTGAAAATTAATTGCGAATGACGGTCTTTAGAGTGATTTTACAAAAGGAAATTACTCCATTGGGTTTATGAAGCAGAGTAGAAACAACTTCAATTTAAGATCATTAAATTTGAGAATTTAATGATCGATCTGTCACTAAATCGGGGACTAATTAGACATTCAAATTATATAGTAATTGAGAACTATTTGCCTAATAATACTATTTATTAACTTTATAAAGTATGGTCGATACTTCATGCTAAGAATGGCCATTGTTTAATTTGTGCTCCAAAATATAATAATACTCACATTTGCTGGAGTCACTGTAAAATGTCCATTATAAGTGTTCGTTTGTGTTTAAAGTATGTAATTAACTTTAGCAATAAAGTAAAAACGTGATGCTAATTTGAGGGATCTTGATACATTTAGTTGTTTTTTTTTGAGTAAATGAGCTATAAATTATTTTTTATTTCTATTCTGATTTACAGTTAACGACTGTAAATCCATGTAATAAGGAAAACTTCTCTAACTGCGCATTTTTAAGAGGTTAACACTTTACAATGCATTTTCAAAGCATTTAACTGAAATGTTGAAGTGTAATAATTTAGCATACACACACACACACACACACACACACACACACGTATATATATATATATATATATATATATATATATATATATATATACACACGAGGGCCACTCAACATATTTTGCCCGACCTTTTTTTTTTCTTTCCAAGTTTCCTTGTAAGTTCTAGAAATTTTGTACATAAGTAGTTACATACCTTTTTTTACAAGTTTTTATTTTTCCACATAGTCTCCATCCTTTTCTACGGCTTTCCTCCACCTCGAAACAAGGGCCTTTTAACCTTTTAACCTTTTAACCTTTTAACCTTTTAACCTTCTCAACAACTTCATCGTCACTCTGAAACTTTCTTCCACGAATAGCATCCTTCATTGGCCCAAACAAATGGAAGTCTGAAGGTGCCACATCCGGGCTGTATGGAGGCTGGGGTAACACAGTCAAGCGCATTTTTGTGATGGCCTCTCTTGTTTGCAAACTGTTGTGTGGTCTTGCGTTATCGTGCAAAAGAAGGACGTCTTCCAGTTTTCTCTCCGGTCAAACTCGCTTTACACGTCTCTAGAGTCTCTGTAGGGTAGCAACATATGCCTCTGAGTTGATTGTTTGGCCTTTCTTCATAATGTCCACCAGAATCACCCCTTTCATGTCCCAGAAGATGGTGGCCATAACCTTTCTTGCAGAGGGAGCCATTTTGAACTTTTTCTTGCGTGGGGTGTCTGCGTGATGCCACTCCATGGATTGGCGTTTTGTTTCAGGTTCAAAGTGGTGTACCCAAATCTCATCCCCAGTCTCAATTCGTGAAAGGAAGTCATCCCCTTCTGTCTCGTATCGAACCAACAACTCAGAGGCAATTTCTTTTCTTTCGGCTTTGTGATCTTCAGTCAGTTCGCGAGGAACAAACCGTGAACACACTTTTGAGTATCCTAGTTGCTCAATTATCGTATTCACACTTCCTCACTAATTCCTAACTCCAGTGATAGCTTCTTGCATGTGACGCGCCGATTTGAATGATGCTGTTAGCACGTTGCACATTGTGAGATGTGACAGCCTATGCCGGGCGACCGCTGCGTGGCTCATCATCGAGGCTAGCTCTCCCTCTCTCCGATGATCTCACACGTTTAGACCAGCGTCCAATTGTGCTTCGATTAACAACAGTATCTCCGGAAACGTTTTTTAGACGTTTGTGAATATTTCCAACTGTTTCCTTCTCTGCGGTTAAGAACTCGATAGCAGCTCTCTGTTTACGACGCACATCACCGTCAGACGCCATTTTCGAAACTGCGTTAACCATCAGTTTTATACAAGGGCGTTTAAAAGCGGTTTTACACAAGGAGGGGAGGTTCAAACCGGAAAAATCCGGTTATGTGAAGCGCAGAAAGTTCAAACTTACGGCCCAAAAGACATTTCAGCCCCATGGCCTATTATTTAGCTAAGAAAAAAGGGTGGGGCAAAATATATTCAGTGCCCCTAGTGTGTATATATAAATATATATATATATATATGTGTGTGTGTGTGTGTGTGTGTGTGTGTGTGTGTTAACCCCTCCGTGTATGGCCTTGGTCGGTTCGAAGTTGACGGGGGTTCTGGTTAGGTGGTAGCAACGGATTTGTTACTCTGGAGTAGCCGGTACCATATAGGGAATCACAGTAGTTTTCTTCTGTACTACTCTCCGATTTCTTCTTGTAGTGGCTCGGAGGATTCTGTGACTCAGAGGATTCTGTGACTAAGTTCTCTGAAGAGAGCAAGCCTCGAAGGAGAAGATAAAGACTTTTTCTTCCGGTAATTTACTGCTAAAATGTTTCAGGTAATGCTCAGCAGAATAGAATAACAATTTGAAAATTTACATGGATCTATACCCAAATTTTGTGGGCATCATTATTATTTAATGTTGACTTGTTTAGTTTTTATCCTCTATACGTTGTATTATTTTTGCACAATATTTGAAGATAAGGTAAATATTTTAGCTGTGGGAACGTATAAACAGATAAGCAAGATAGTTGAAGATAAAGCCATATTTTTATCTTAACTGCATATTGACAGCTGGTATTATCATGATCTGCCGAGTTAACTAGAAATGGAAATTGAAATATGCATTTTATTATGAATTACACTTAAACATGCATAGAGCAAAAATGAAAGGCTTAAGATTTAGAATTAAACGTTTGGCAAGACATGACTTTATCTTTTATAACAAAAGAAGAATGTATACAGAAAATGAACATTGCAAAATCTAATCAGGTTTCATTATTGAGCTAAATCTAAAAAAATGATTAAGTAATTTAAAAAGAAACAATTCACCAATTATTTTTTATTTGGCAAAAATAGAAAGCAAATAAAAAATTTATCCAAACTCGCGTTAGGCGATTTGGGTCTTTATGTAAAAACGCATATATGAACATACATACATATGAATATAAGTATTATATGAATAGAAATATATAAGAATATAAGGATTATATAAATATACGAATTATATAAATGAATATAAGAATTATACGAATGAATCAAGAATTATATGAATGAATATAAGAATTATATGGATGAATATAAGAAAATATAAATACAGGAATTATTTATTGTTCATTTTCACACACACACACACACACACACACACATATATATATATATATATATAATGTTATAATGCTTCAGACCAACAAAGACCCTAGGATTCACTCATGGCTGGTCTACCTAACTGTGGTTGTAGTTGTGTATTGCGCATGTCCTCCGTGTTGGCGGAAGGGACCTACAATTTTATGTGGATTCCGAACCACAAAAGCGTTAATTTTACTACCTTAAACTATAACCATTTTATCAACATATGCGTCTAATCGATTTTTAAACATGTTTATAGACGTGCTACTAATTACTTCTACCGGCAAACTATTCCAGCTATTTACTATTCTATGCGTAAAAAAGTTTTTGTCAACTGCTGTCTCGAACCTTCTACTGACGTATTATTTCTAGTTCTATTATAGTGTGCTATTTCGCAAAAGCTATATCTACTTTATCGAACCCATTCATAATTTTAAAAACCTGCATTAGATCACCCCTTAGCCTCCTAGTCTCGAGTGTAGTCAATTTTAACTCCTTAAGCCTATTCTCGTACGACTTCGACCTAAGCGACGGAATCATCTTAGTTGCTCGTCTTTGAACTCTTTCGATTTTATCTATATCTTTGCGCATATGAGGATTCCAAAATTGGATCGTGTACTCCAAATGGGGTCTAACTAATGATTGATAAAGAGGAACAGTAATATCGCGCGATTTGTACTAAAATTCCGAGCTATAAAACTAGCACCTTGTTCGCCTTTTGACCGCTGCTGTACTTTGTTTCGCCACTTTTAAATCACCAGTGACGATAACTCCTAAATTTTTTTCCTGTTCCACTCTTGCCAACTCCTTTCCTGAGATACTATACGCAAAATTACCGTTACGCGAACCTATATGTAGAATTTTGCACTTATCGACGTTAAATCTCATTTGCCATGTGACTGATCAATCAACGATTTTGTTCAGATCTTCCTGATTTTACCTCTATTTCATCATTAATTGCCCTACCACCCAACTTCGTGTCATCTGCAAACTCTGAAACTGTACTGACTAGGCCGACATCTAAATCGTTAATATATATAAGAAAAAGCACGGGGCCCAATACAGAACCCTGAGGAACGTCGCTCGCTAGATTAGCCCAAGGCGACTCCTCTCCATCAACGACCACTCTGTTTCCTACCTCGCAACCACTCTTCTATCCAATTTATTATTACACCCCGGATTCCATGAGCCTTAGTTTTTTTCAATAAGTCTTTTGTGCAGTAGGGTGTCAAACACTTTTTGAAAATCTAAATACACTACATCTACCGTCGATGACTATCGTAAACTTCAACCATGCTTTGAAAAAATTCTAAAAGATTAGTTAAGCAAGATTTGTTTCGCCTAAAAACATGTTGCGTATTTCTAATCAAGTTATACAATTCCAAGTGTTCGACTATACGATCCCTAATTATTGATTCCAATAGCTTACCTACAACAGACGTTAAACTGATTGGCCTATAATTTCCCGTCGCACCTTTATCGCCTTTCTTAAAAATAGGTGTTACATTTGCTAACTTAAAATTATCTGGTACGCACCCTTTAGAAAGAGACGCATTAAAATCTTTATTAACGGCACAACAATGCTTTCTTTTAATTCTTTTAGTTGTATGGGATACATGGAATCCGGCCCCGGTGATTTACGCATTTTCATTTTATCAATATAGCGCATTACCTACCTTTCACTAACCACAATATTATCTAAAGTATTACCATTGTCAAAAGATATTATGTCTATGACCGTTGGGATATTCGTTACATCTTCTATTGTAAAAACTGACATAAAAAATTCGTTTAGCATGGTAGCCATTTGCTTGTTTTTCAGGAACTAGCTCTCCGTCAGTATTTTTCAACGGTCCCAAGACACTCTTTACTGGATTCCTATTGTTGACGTATTGAAAGAATCGCTTGGGGTTTTCTTTACCGTCACGAGCTATGGAGATTTCAAAATCACGCTTGGACTTTTTTATTACGCTTTTTGCTTCACGCCTTAAAGATATGTAGTTGTTTCGTAACCACAAATTGTCTTTATCGCACTAATGTAGCCTATAAGCCCTATCTCTACTCTTTATAATATCCCCTACTCTAGAAGTAAACCACAAGGGCTTGTTATTTACTTTCGCACGCTTAATCTTGTCCGGTACACATTCCTCATTTATAGTCCTAAATACTGTTTCAAACGATTCCCACATTATTTTTGCGTTGGAGATCCCCATTACGTTTTCCCAATTGACGTGAAACAATTCATTTCTAAATTTACAAAAGTTTGCATGCTGGAAGTTAGGAATTTTAGTCGAGTTAGCTGGTTTCGAGTGACTTATTGAGACGACAAACTCTACCATATTGTGATCGCTATTGTTTAACGGTTCTATTACTTGAAGATTAGGGATTAGCCTACCGTCCGTAGTTATTACTAAATCTAAAATACTGTCCAACCTCCTAGGTTCCCCAACCTTTTGAATAAGAAAGCTATCCTCGAGAAAATTAACTAAACGATTACTTTCCGCGTCTCCCTGCATGGTATCGTAATCCACGTTGGCGCAATTAAAGTCACCCATAACTAAGACCTGTTCACTACGTATTATTCTATTAAGTTCACGATATAACGCTTTGTCCGTATCAGCTGTTTGATTAGGGGGCCTATATCTGTATATAACGGCAACAAGATGTTTGAAATCGTTCACTTTAAGTTCTGCTATAGTCGAATCTATCGGTTCTTGAATTCTGTACTTTACTTCTATAACGTTCGCAATATTATCTTTGATATACAACATAACACCACTTCCCGCCTACCTATTCTGTTTTTAACAAAAAGTCTGTAACCTCTAATTTCATACTCCCCTACAAAGTCACGTGTTTCAGTGTTAAGCCACGATTCATTTATCGCAATTAAATCATAGTCTTTACAAGCAATTAAAGAAAAAAAATCGTTTATTTTATTTCGTAGGCTACGAGCATTTAAAGATAGAACCTTCAAGTTGTTTGTAACCGCAATACCTTCGCGCGCGCAAAGGAATTTTAAGGAAATTACGCCGAAACAGTTCCTGTGAAGAAGAAACAGTATTATGAAATAGTCTTCCTAAACGCGCAACTCCAACGTCATTAAGGTGAAGTCCATCTCCGAGGAACAAGTCTCTCCTGCCGAAGAAACTGTTCCAAAAATTTGCAAAATGCACTCCTTCCTGTTGGCAAAGAGACTTTAGGTTATTGTTAATGTAGGTCGCCTTGCTGTAGAACTCGTTACGTTGGATAATTCGAGGAAGTATACGTGTTAAACCAATCTTATTAGTGTTTTCTTTTAGTCGCTCTAGTAAGTCCCTGTTCCTAGCCAGCTCTTCTGATCTAGAATTTAGAACGTTATTAGTACCGACGTGAATAACATGCGTTGTGTCCTCAGAGGTTTCGTCTGTAAAAAATTCAACACTATTAGTTACCGTATATCCTCCACCCTTGCACCGGGGTAGCAGTAACGGCGCCTACGACGGGGGTTCCTCCCCAGAATTCCTCGAGCTGCCCTCGAACAATGGAATCACCAACGAGTCGTATTTCAGGTTCATCTACGTCTTCGAAGCCTAAAACAGAAAACTTATTGTTCGTTATTGTCTTAGGTTGTCTCAATGGGACTCCATTCCGCACTTGCACGAAGCGTCGGGAACTATACTGTATATATATATATAATATTACATAATGCGTTGCTGCTTTTAGTGGCACGAAAACCATTAATCTTTTAATGCGTCTGTAATAAATAGATATAAAGAAGGGTAATGAAGCAAAGTAGTAATATAATTAATAAAAATTTGATGTAAAAACTAAATTAATCATAATTTTGTTTTGATGTGTAGCATATTGTTACTACTTTATATATATATATAGGTACGTTGATCACGAAAAATTCAAATCATGCCAATATTCGGCAGGTAAAGTGGAACAGGCACAAAAATTAACAAATATTACCCTATTTTAAATTTACTTTTGAATAACTTTGTTGGTCTGTACATCATATTTGCTGATTTTATCCAATTAGCAAATAAAATAAGGAAATTTCTAAATAAAAACGGTTCAGAACTTTCAGAATATATTTAAATATTCGGTCAATTGTCCGTAGAGTTTTGTAATGTAATTCGTTCGTGCTTGTGAATGAGATTTCTGCACAGGAACATGACTTACATCTACAAACACACTGAAAATATAAATGCAGTGTCACATAATCATAAGAAAAGCGTACCAATATGCTACATATATATATATATATATATACAGGGTGTACATAAAGTCAGGATCTATTTTTGTGAAATAATTATTTTTTTCTATTTTTCTTTTCAGAAGCCCTTAGAATGAATACAGAAGAGCGTGTGGCAATAGTAATTTGGCGAATCGAGGGAAAGAAATACAATGACATCAGAGAGAAGTTTAGAAGGAGATTTCATAAGCCTGGGCCAATAGACAAGACAATACGAAAATTGGTGAACAAATTTAAACGAACGGGATCTGTAAATGATGAAGCAAGATCAGGACGACCGTGTATGTCAGATCTTACCGTGAATGCAGTACGCGGAATTATCACTGAGGAGCCACGTACGTCCGTTCGTGCTGCATCACACAGACTCGGCCTCCCGACGTCATCTGTGCACAAAATTCTGAAAGTTAATTTGCAGAAGAAAAGCTATCATTTGCAGGTTTTACATGATTTACATGAGGAAGATTTCCCCTCGACGAAGTGCTGTGTGTGCTGATCTCGTAGAACAAATCTGGAGTGATAATTTAATGGACAACATTCTCTTTAGTGATGAAGCCACTTTCCATACGTGTGGAAAAGTAAATCGCCATAACTGTCGAATTTGGGCAGATGAAAGACCGAATGATTTCGTCCAAAATTGGGAAAGAGACTCACCTAAAGTTAATGTCTGGATGGGTTTAACAAAATCTAAGGTTTATGGTCCTTTTTTCTTTGTTGAAGCTACAGTTACGGGGCTTATTTATCTGGACATGTTGCAGCAATTCCTTGAACTTCAGCTGATTGGGGATAGGATTGTTAGTACCGTCCTCTATCAACATGATGGTGCTCCTTGTCACTATGCCAAAATTGTTCAGGATTATCTAAATGGACGTTTTCCAAATCGCTGGATCGGACGCGGAAGCAACAGACCTTGGCCAGCGAGATCACCAGATTTAACCCCTTTAGATTTCTTTGCGTGGGGCTTTATCAAATCGCACGTCTATCAGACGAAGATTACGAGTCTTGAAAACTTACGTACACGTATACGAACTGCTGCAGATAACATAACCCCGCAAATGCTCCAGAATGTGTCTAGAAATGCTGCGGAACGATTTGAGCTGTGCAGGGATACTGATGGGCGTCACGTCGAATCCTACTCTTAATTATTTAATAAATGTTACCACTTTATCATTTTATGATTGAATTCCATATAATTTCCAAGTGCTTCACAAAATAGATCCTGACTTTATGTACACCCTGTATATATTGCTTCATTTTCATTTTCATATATGCTATATCATGGAGTGGATATACACGGTGTCCATAAATTATCTTTAAAAATTTAATTTCATTTCATTTGAATTTGTGAAGATAATTCATGTATCCTCTGATAACTAATTATGCGTATTATGCAAAATATCAACATTTAATTGCCACTTATCAGGAAAAGGAGTAATGGCGTATTACCTCTTGACCTTGAATATTAAAACAGGATAATAAATAGTGAATATCAGATCGATGAATCGTAATATAGCTTCATTTATTACTGCGTCAAATTTTATTTCCCATTTTTGTTGAAAAACTTGTATTTATTCTATAAGAACATCCCTTGTTAAAACTATTCTCTTAGAACAAAAGTCATTCTTGGAATATTTTGTTTGGGTGAAAGGCGCACACACATTTTGTACGTTGTTTATTTCGTGTACAAATCTTTTCGAGCGACTTGAAATTAATAGTTAAATTTTTTAATATCGTGAAAGGTGCTTTTATGCTTTCAAATGCTTGCCAATATAGACGGAATAAGGATTCGCTTATAAAGATTATTTATTGCACTCTTCAATGGGATTTTATTAGAGCAAATCTCATTTGGAAAATGTATATTTTTCTTTACAGCTCCCGATAAATGTGATGTAAAATTATCTCTCTCTCTCTCTCTCTCTCTCTCTCTCTCTCTCTCTCTCTCTCTCTCTCTCTCTCTCTCTCTCTCTCTCTCTCTCTCTTACTACAAACCTTTTTCGCTGTTATATAAAAGAGTTTAATGGAGTCGAGCAGATTAAGTATAAAGTAACAAATCACATTTAAGTTCGGTCACATGTACATTTCAGTCTGAATTTATATAGAGTAAATGTCGGCAAGTACGCGACCCGTCAATAACCGATTCACAGATACGCGACCAAATAATTGTAGATAAGACCCGCGAAATAAACAACCCAGCCCACCAGATACGCGACTTTTCGCGGAAAACCGTCTAAAAATACGTACCGTGCGTTATATTTACCTTAATTTTCTTTGTTTTCGTTCTCAAATTCTTCAAGATCGGTGCATTATATATACATAATTAGTTCATTACTTCATACCGTACGCTTGTGATTTATTTACAGTGGTAATTATAATATAAACATCGCTGCATCGCTTGAAAGTGTTTTTATGTGAAAATCCTATCTAATTTCTTGTTTTTTTCAGTGTTAAAATATTGTTACTGTAATCACGTGCTTATCTCGTGATAAAACCATGAGTGGCCGCAAGCGTAGTGCTAGTTCTAGCAATGCTGAATCTGAACCCGCGTCCAAGAAAAAGTCCAAGACTTTGGAGTTGTAGGTGAAAGTCTTGGTCAAACTTGCGGCTAACGAGTCAGCCTCTCGTGTAGCCCGTGAATTTGGGCTAAATGAGTCTACGTACAAGAAGTCGGAGGAAGTCATACGTAAAGCTCACGCGGCACCTACTTTTCCGAAGGACACTAAGATTGTGAAGACGGTAAAACACTAGAGGTTAGAGCAGGCTTTGGCGCTTTGGATTTATGTTGATTATTAATATTATATTTCTCTTTCAGGGTGTAAAACTGTTGTTTTATATACAGTATACAATATTTACATTAATATTTTTAAGTTCCAGCACGTAACCCCAATTTCCTCATAAGGTCTTATGTTCACAAATACGCGATTTCTCGAATACGCGAACTCTCTCTGTCCCTAACCTCGTGTATTTGCCAGGATTTACTGCGCACCAAAGCGTGTTCGGAGTTCCTTTAACTTACATTTGGAAATGCATAATGTGTTTTTCTTAAATTTAGTAATATAAGATTTTCTACGATATTTTCAAAGGTTTCCTTATAAAATATATTTCTTGTTACATAAGTAGAGTTTCATAAATAAAGTAACGTATGTAATATTTGGTTTTAATTTAACTTGTTTTGTTTATTCCATGAATGATTACACTGGTCAACAACAATTTTGTTACAAGGGTTTTGATGGGTGTTCTAAGTGTACTTTTTCATGCTGAATCTAAATATGAAATCAGATTTTTTCTATCAGGCTTAGTTTACTTGTGACGCTATGTTCATTTTTTCCTCATTTAGCATGATCACCGGATAAAAAAATAATAACATATTATATATAATTAAGTATATAACAATATTATAATATAAAACATTATAAAAATAATAAATATAATAATATATTATATTAATTAATATAACTATAATAAAATATATTAATATTAATATATATGTTGTATTAATTTTTCTGTAAAATTAGTACAATTTATTCCTTTGGGGAGAAAGTTCTGATAATGCTGGCAGGATAAATTTGGTCGGAGCAGCAGACTGTGCAGGTTGAAACATGTTTGTACCTGTTCAGACATGAGCCTAGTTTCTGTGTGTAGAGCAGCTCCAAGTCAGTCTGCTTGTAAATGTCACAGTGTTAACAGCTAGTGTCTGTTGCTTCTTGTTAATTTTACACCAGTGTTATATTCATATAGATGTTTTGTAATGCCGCGGAACTGTCTGAATCATCCTAATTCCTTTTGTTATGTATGTGGTGATCTAACTTTAAAATCCCAGAAACGTAACTTTACACCATTAGTAAAAAAATGCTATGAACTTTATTTCGGATGTAAAGTAGGCGATCAGGACAAGAGTTGGGCCCCTCACATTTGTTGTGTGACATGTGTAAGACTACTTACAGGATGGCTAAACGGTTCACGTCACATGCCATTTGCTATTCCAATGATTTGGAGGGAACCCAAAGATCACACAACAGACTGCTATTTCTGCCTGGTAAATACAAAGGGGATCACTTCAAAAACAAAGAGCCTTATGAAATACCCTAATCTACCGTCTGCAATGAGACCAGTTCCCCACAGTGCTCAACTTCCAGTACCAAATCCTCCTGAACATGAAAGTTTAAGTGATGAGGAATCAAACGTAGCTGTAGCATATCACGAGGAAAAAGATGAAGACATTTCTGATCCAACATTTCAGGCTACCTGTTCCTCCAATGAACCACATTTACTGTCACAAGGAGATCTAAATGACCTAGTTCGTGATTTGAAATTATCTAAGAAGCAGGCTGAACTTTTAGGTTCAAGATTAAAGGGTTGGAATCTACTGCAACGTGACACTAAAGTTTGTTTTTTCCGCAGCCGCCATGATGAATTCAAAGAATGGTTCTCCCATGAAGATGGACTTGTGTTTTGTAAAGATGTTAATTCAGTCATGGGAGCTCTTGGTCATGAACACAACGTGGATGAGTGGCGATTGATTGTTCATTGACTCCTCAAAAGTCAGCTTGAAAGCAGTCCTTCTTCACAACGGAAATAAATTTCCTTCTGTACCTGTTGCACATGCTGCAAACATGAAAGAGTCATACGACAACATGAAGTTGCTTTTAGAAAAGTTTCAGTATCAGAAATATAAGTGGAATATCTGTGGAGATCTGAAGGTCATTGCACTTTTGCTAGGGTTGCAGCTAGGTTACACCAAGTACTGTTGTTTTTTATGTGAGTGGGACAGTAGGGACAAGCAAAACCACTACGTTAAGAAGGATTGGCCAAAACGCACCTCACTTGTTCCAGGCAAGAAAAATGTTGTGAATAGTTCACTTGTTGACCCTGAGAAAGTGTACCTTCCTCCTTTGCATATCAAGCTTGGTCTTATGAAAAACTTTGTTAAAGCGATGGATAAAGCGCAAACAGGATTCACATACTTGAGAAATAAGTTTCCCCGGATCAGTGATGCCAAGATTAAAGAAGGCATTTTTGTAGGCCTTCAGATCAGAGAATTGTTAAGAGATGAGAGATTTGAAGGAGAGTTGAATGAAGTTGAGAAAGCTGCGTGGCAGAGTTTCAAAAGTGTCTGCACAAATTTTTTGGGAAATCACAAGGCTGAAAACTATCCTGAAATAGTAGGAGATCTTCTTAAGTCTTACCAAGCAATGGGGTGCAATATGTCATTAAAGGTTCATTTCTTGGACTCTCACTTGGACTTTTTTTCCGGAAAACCTGGGTGCGGTAAGCGACGAACATGGTGAGCGTTTTCATCAGGATATTTCTGCCATGGAAAACCGTTACCAAGGCAAATGGAGCCACAGTATGCTGGCTGACTATTGCTGGACTCTTAAGAGAGACATGCCTGAGGCAAAGCACAGCAGAAAATCAAAACAAGCTACTTTTTAAACTACAGGTATGTCTTTTCGATCATATTTTAATAAGTATGTAACTATATGGGTTTTTAAAAATTAAATTGCATGTCACACAAAAACCAGACCTGATAGAGAAATTTTACAAACTTATTTGGATTCAGCACAGAAAATACTATAAGAATAAGGTATTTTCATTCTTGGGACACGAAATAAATTTTTTTTTGTTGCCCAGTGTTATTAAAGGTGTTTTTATCGCTTTATGTGTTTGGTGTTTTCATTTGAAAATATTTTTTTGTTTTAAGTAAGTTTGTTACGTGAAAGTTACACATACAAAAGTTACATAAAAGTTAATGACAAAAAATATTATGGCAAAGTTGCGGGTCAAAGTTACGGTAAGTAAAGTTGCACGTAAGTTTCGCCAGAGTTACTGACAAAAAAGTTACGGATATGTTATTTGGGAGTTACGCGTAACAGTAATTAGAATGTATATCACGAAAGATAAGACAAAATATATAGAACAAACAAGTAGATAAAGTGTTTACGTGGTTTGAGTGTCTGAGAACAGAAACTGAAACAATAATAAATGATTGTAAAAGAAAACATGGTTGGTTGGTTGGTTGGTTGGTTGGTTGGTTGGTTGGTTGGTTGGTTGGTTGGTTAAACACTATGTAATTTTAGTGAGGATGACTGTTCGGGAAGTGATGGGTGAATTTTATGTATGTCAAGAACGTCCAGAATTTTAGTTCCGTAGTTATTCTAGCGCTGGTTAAAACCTTAAAAATGGTCTACTGAGATAGGATGAAAAGTGATCAGAATGAGGCCGTATAGCGGAATACTCCATTTTGGAAATTGGTAGACTAGTTCTGTGAGAAACTCCAATATGTTTGGTCACCCTGTGTTTTAATTGTAGGGTTGTTTGCCCTACGTAGTTAGCTTGGTAGCTATCACACGAAAATAAATAAACGAGGGAGGACTTAAGTGCTTAAGAATGGGAACAAAAAACTTAGCAAGGGAATAACGAAGGAATAACAACGAAAATGTTAGAAATGCAATATTGTAACACTTTCTGAAATTTTAACTATTGTGTACTTAAATGTATATTTTATTACTATAGCTACTGATGATAAAAATCCTGGTTTGCGAAACGTTTAGAAATAAATTAAATAATGACAAATTTTGGACTTTCCACACTTCGGTTCCTCTCTCTCTCTCTCTCTCTCTCTCTCCTCTCTCTCTCCTCTCTCTCTCCTCTCTAAGGCAATTCCTAAGCAAAGACGTGAGGAAAATACTGAGTTTTTAACTCTATTCTTTACGATGAAATTAAATAACTGAAGTAATAAAATCTTAAAATCTTGTTTAAGACACGAAATCGTATATAGGAAATGATAATCAGTATTTTATCTTTTATTTTTATTTATTTTCAAGGAATTTTCATTCCGAAACCGGGAAAGGGATTTTCAAAGGTATTTTTGTATTAAAAAAAAATGAAGATTACATTATGAAGGTTATTACATTATGCAATATAAATTTAGATAATAAAATGTAACCAGAAAATGACGATTTTTAGAGTGAAATATTTCCTGAGAGCAACGAAGCAATGTTTTATTATTGTAAATTTTAGGGAGAGAGAGAGAGAGAGAGAGAGAGAGAGAGAGAGAGAGAGAGAGAGAGAGAGAGAGTGACGAGGGATTTCTACTTACCATAATATTGCTGAAAAACTGTCTAGAACTCCTTCTCGTGGAAGTGGTATACGTTTCTAACCTTTTCTTTTGAAGCGGTATAAATCTAATTTCTGTAACTTTTCCCAATAATTTAAGTTCCGAGGCTTCTGATTTTGTCTGTAAAGTATCTCTGTATTCCTTCTAAGTGACTAATTTTGTTTTATTTCAGGACGTAAGAGCTGAGCAATATTTCACTTACAATGCCAAGTAGAAGGCCATCAACATTCTGTCTGAGCTCCAGAAAATTTAAAGTAACTTTCAGTTTTTGTATGGTTATAACCTCCGTTCAAATATAGGTAGAAAATATAATTTTGTACCACTAATTGCAATATTAATTTCACGAACTAGCAAATGGAATTAGTATATGGACACTGTACAAACGCAATATTTTCTAAAGCGTTGGGTGTTGACGATTTCCCCACTTCGCCTTGTATATTTAACCAAATATAATGAATTTTTTTTTAAGTTTCTGTTACTATATTCTGAAGTTATACGCTGTTATTCCCAGGCCACACTTGTCAAGTGCCTCGCAAACTAGCAAACTCTACGAATATTACATTAAGGTTGTCAATCTTTGAATGGCAAAATAAATAACGAGGCGCGATGTTGGTGTTAGGTTTACAGTTCTTCGCTGGTAATCTGGTCCCCTCCTCCATAAATAAAGGAACAATGTCTTGGGTATTTCTCCCGTAGCCAGGAGTCTTTCCATAGTAAGCACAGCGGCGTAGCGATTTCATTTTTACACCTATCACTCCCCGTATTATTCCATTTGACTGACTTTGTCTCAGAAGGTGATTTCATTTGTCACATAACACTCGCTATATGGTCCAATTTAAAACAGTTGTCTATAATATTCCGTATAATTTTACAAAGAAAGGCTTTCTCTCATGTAATTAATTCGGTTTTGTGAAAACTGAAAACTGATTCTATTTTGCTTTTTGCATTTTTCAGATTTCTTTACCCCGTTATTTATTTGTATGAAAATTACTAATTAATTATTAGAGACTGGGTTTTGTTTTTAAATTTTAGTTCTGTTACATAAAAGAATAAAATATCCAACGAAAAATAGCATATCCCAATTAGTATTTGTGTTTTGTTTTTTAAGTAATTATATGATTTTAGTTAATTATATGTTTTTAGGCGAATTTTTTTCTGAAACTGTACATAAAGTTAAAGCGTAATTCATTTTCATAAATATTTCCAGAAAAATTAAGAATATATTTACTTTAAAAAAAATTCAATAATGTAACGGAAGTCTCGTGGAAATTAAAGGTACAAAGCCACAACTGTAAATAAATAGGAATAATAGCAAAAAAATGATAATAACAGTAATAAAATGATTATATAATAAAAAATACTGATATTTGTTTACTGTAAGATTAAGTAAAAATTTACTTAAATTGCATATAAATATTAAGTTAATGAATTAACAAAACGAAGTATCCTATATTTACATACATTTTCTACTGCAACAATGAGACACTTGCAAAAGGGAGTTTTAGATTCGCTTTTAGTTTGAGACGTTTAAAGCACATTTATTACGGTCCTGGTGTGGTGTCAGTTGCATTTGTAAATACAGTGAAACTGTCTGTAGTCACGTTTATCAAGTAATCTTAGAATATTTAATTCTGGAGTCTACAGAACAGTTGTATGAAGATGAACCTTTTATTTTTCAACATGACCTGGCTCCAGCTCATACGGCTCGTGCAACGTCTGCGTGGTTTGATGCTCATAAAATTGAAGTCCTACCATGGCCAGCTAATTCTCCCGACCTTGATCCGATAGAAAATCTTTGGAATATTGCTAAGCAGAAGGTCTAAAAGCGTAAACCAGGAACACTTAGTGAAATAAAGAGGTATTTGATGACAACCTGACAATCGATAACTACAGAAGAATGCAATAGGTTTGTCAACTCGATACCATGTCGATTGGAGGCCGTAATAAGGCTAAGGATGGACCAACTAAATACAAAGAAGCAGAATTATAGTCTTTGATAAAGGTTTATTATAGTGGCAGTACTCAATAACTATAATGAATTTATTCTATATTTTTTGTAGCACCTGGCAAGATATTCTAATATTTTGGTATGTCGCTATGCATTAACTTTTCACTATTTAATAAGGTTTTTGCTACATTTTAATTTTTTCAAAACTGGCATACAGGTGTCTTTTTATCATAATGACGTCATGAATACTCCATATTCCTCAGAAAGGTGTATAACTTAAAGGTATTATCAAGGTCATGAGCGGTAGTAATAAGTATGTTTTACCTATTCTGTTTGATGAGCTACAAAAAGATGTTGTACTTACTATTTCCTTTAATTCAGTCGTAGATAAAACACTAAAATTTTATTTCTTAAATAGTTTGCACAGATTCCTAAGATATAATATCAGTAGGCTTAAAATTGTAAGCTTCAACTATTTTTTGTTATTCAGGGTGTCGAACTGAGAAGAAAGGACACAGAAACGCCTTTACTCATTTTTATTATCAGAAATGTATTTACCTCATTAATACATCTACTATCCACTTCTGCAACGCCACCCACAATAAAATCAGCAAACACGATGGTATAAAGTACCACGTTCCCAGTACTTAGAAGTACTAGCGATCCACCCACTTATACCAACGGAAAAAAACCCTAGAGCAAAACTATATGAAAATATGCAAAAACTGTACAGTGATAAAGGAGATTGCATATTATAATACCTACAAGATTTGGATCAATGAAAGAAAGCCACCCCCAGCCTTCTTTAGTTAGCTTTATAAAGCTAAGTAACGAAAATATAACGACCTAACCTAACCAATCGTCAAGGGCGTACAATTGACCTAACGATTGGTTAGGTTAGGTCGTGATATTTTCGTTAGTTAGCCTTATAAAGCTAACTAAAGAAGGCTGGGGTGGCTTTCTTTCATTGATCCCAAGATTTAGCTCAGGAACAGATATCGAGAATACATTTGCATAAGTATAAGAGGATGTGAAAACTGCAGTGAAGACTCCCAAATAACAATAAATTATTACAACTTTTTCAGAGAGGCCATACAGTATTTTATAGAAAAAGAGGAGTATGTCGTATTTATATGGAAAATACATACGCAGGAAAAGTATTAGTAAAATATCAAACAGAAAAGTTGAAATACTTTAAAAATGGAAAAATGAAACGAACTCATTATGAACTCATACAAACTACAAAATACCACAGAAGAAGAATTTAAATTTGCTGTAAATAAAATAGAAAATAAGCTAAGATCAATTAAAATTTCAACACCGAATATAGATATTTGTGGAGACTTTAATTTTTCTTTAATGGGATTGATGAAAAACTATAATTTTACTTAGAGTAGGTTTAGAGGTTCCAAGGCAACATCTCTATGAAGACAGATTTCAGGCAAAACTATTAGGATATATTTAAATGATTTTTATGTGAAATAACCGCACTTAAATAAGATGTAAGTGGAAAATGCATTAAAGTTACACTTTAGTACTTTTTGACTTTCCAGGTATTAGATATTAATACAAAATATGTGCTCATTCAAGAAACTGGTAAAGTATGATAAATCCTAAAGAGAACCTACTGGACTTAATTTTGGCAAATAGGTAAGACAAACCAATAAGTAAAAGTGTGACAAAAACTTTTTTAATATAACGAAATCGAAGTACAAATGGAACTTGAAGCCCAAAAAATTTTAAACGCATCCTACAGAAATAGAAGGAATATTTGTAGGATTAAATATTAATTCAAAGAAAACATATTGGACAAAAACAAATGCAAGGTTAAAGAAAATAATCCGGAATTACTAAATCAGAAAAAATTCCAAAATAAATTGTAGCAATTGTAAGAAACAAAATTGCACCAATACTATTCAACCCATTCATTTCCAAAAGACAAAACAGAAAACGAAGTAAACTCCAAAAGAAAAACCAGAGTGCTATTAAGAAAACGGAAACAAACAGCAAAAAATTCACAAATTCCAAAAAAGAGAAACTCAAGGAAATTAAAGTCAGAAAAAAGTATGCGAAATAGAGATAGATTTAAAACAAACATTCATTACTCCTAAGAAAAAGAAAAAAAAAAAGAGCGCAGAAAACAAATATCGTCCAAATTTTTTTAAACCTTCTCGAAAATGAAAAGTAAATAAGATTTTGAACCATTAAAAGATGGTAATAAAGAATACGCAAATGATTCCCAAAAAAAGTGAATTGCTTAAAAAAAATTAGAATTCTGTGTTTAGCAACCTTAACCCGAGAAGAAATTAGATCATCCGAGTGAATGTTTCGAAACTGATACGGATCATCAAACTTAGATAAGAATATGAATTCATAAAGCGATTTTTAATGCTCAGAAAGGAATATAATTACTGCTTCATTAC
This sequence comes from Bathynomus jamesi, assembly GCA_023014485.1. Classification (NCBI taxonomy): domain Eukaryota; kingdom Metazoa; phylum Arthropoda; class Malacostraca; order Isopoda; family Cirolanidae; genus Bathynomus; species Bathynomus jamesi. Next base: position 1,028,201 of record JAJOZX010000381.1, read on the forward strand.
AAATACGAGATAATACTGAAATGGGACCAGGCACATGTAGCTTTATGTATTTAAAGAAATGAAAGGTCGTAATCATGACAAATGATGGACCAAAACTAAATACTAAGAAGCAGAATTAAAAAGTCTTTGATACAGGTTTACTATATTGGCAGTACTCAGTAAACATAATGAATTTCTTCTGTTGTTTTTAACACCTGACAAGATATTCGAATATTTTGGTATGTTGGCAGGCATTAACTTTTCACTATTTAATAGGTTTTGCTATATATTTTTTCAAAACTGGTACGCAGAGGGGTCTTTTTATCATAATGACGTCACGGATACTCGATATTCCTCATAAAGGTGTATAACTTAAAGGTATTTTTTTATACAGGAAGGAGGGGCCAAGGGCAAATACCCACAAAAGCGCCCCTCCCATAGAAGAAGAAGAGAGCTAAAATCAATGTTTGGGGGTTTCGAGATGCCTAGACACTCTGCGTTTGAAAGATGGGAGGTCATAGACAGGATGAAAGATGGATTGAGGAAGAGTGTTCCAGAGTTGACCGGTTGAGTAGATGAAAGACTGAAAATACCGATTAACCCTTGCATTAAATAGTTGAACAGAACTGGAATGAGAAAGTGTAGAAAGTCTGGTACTGCGTCTCTCCTTAAAGGAGAAGGCATGCAGTTAGAGAATTCAGAAGGCAATGTCCGTTATAATAGCGATAGTAAAGAGAGAGTGAGGCAACATTGCGGTGAACAAAGAGAGATTGAAGAGAATCGGTAAGAGGCGGGAATGATGAGACGAAAAGCCTTTAATTCCACCCGGTCAAGTACGGCTGTGTGGTTGAACCACCCCACACATGAGAAGTACTCCATACAAGGACGAACAAGACCCCTGTACGGAACAGCAACTGAGTGGGGGTGAAGAAACCGCGAAGGGTACAGCACACGCATCCTCTTAAAAGCTGTTTTAGAAAGAGATTATATGTGATCTTTCCAGGGAAGATCACGAGAAAAGGAAACGCAAGAATGTTAAGAGAAGAGGAAGGATTGATTTTTGTGTTGTTGAAGGTAAGGGGATAATCGTGTGGAAGATTGTGACGAGTAGACAGATAGAAGAACTGAGTTTATGAGGCATTGAAAGCCACAAGGTTTTCTCTGCCAAAATCAGATATACCAGAAAGATCAGAGGTCAGGTGCCCCATAGCCGCCTCACGCGAATCATGAAGCGACTGCTGTGAGGGACGCTTTGGGAAGCGGGTGGAGAAGTGAAGAGTAGAATCATCGGCAGAGGAGTGAATAGGAAAAGGAGTGCGAATTAAAAGATCATTAATAAATAAAAGGAAAAGAGTGGGTGAAAGGACAGAACCCCGAGGAACACCACTGTTAATAGCTTTTGGAGAAGAACAGTGGCCATCTACAACTGCAGCTATAGATTGGCCAGAAAGGAAATTAGAGATGAAGGCACAGATAGAAGGATAGAAACCGAAGGAGGGCAGTTTCGAAATTAAAGATTTGTGCCAGACTTTATCGAAAGCTTTTGATATGTCTAGCGCAATAGCAGAAGTTTCACCGAAATCCCGAAAGGAGGATGACCAAGAGTCAGTGAGATATACAAGAAGATCGCAATAGAACGTCCCTAGCGGAATCCATACTGACGATCTGAAAGAAGACTGTGAGAAGAAAGGTGTTTAAGAATCTTCATATTAAGGATAGATTCAAGGTCATGAGCGCACTTTCGACAGTATTCTATTTTTTTGGGCGGGAGTTGTATTTGCGCCCTTAATCAACACCCAAACTCTGTTTGTGTCTGACCTAAATACTGTTCATGGCACATCATTTTTTTAAAAATAAATTGAAGTGAATAACCTTAATTGATAAAATAAATACAATTTACAATTTGTTTCTCAATTATATATGTTAAAACATAAAACAAATTGTAAATTGTGTTTATTTTATCAATAAAGGTTATTCACTTCAATTCATTTCAAAAAAACAACGATGTGCCATAAACAGTATTTAGGTCAGATACAAACAGAGTTTGGGTGTTGATTAAGGGAGTAAATACAACTCCCGACCAAAAATATAGAATACTGTCGCAAGTGCGCTCATGACCTTGAATCTATCCTCAATAGGAAGATTCTTAACCCTTTATGGTCGAACTTTTTGCGTAGGGTTGAGTCTAAATGCGTGTATTTGAAACGTTACGTATTCGACGCACAGTGCGGTAAAGGGTTAAACACCTTTCTTCTCACAATCTCTTAATTAAAAATAAAACAGATAATTATTTTTATTAATTAATAATATAATTAATTAATAATATATAACTCGTAAATAAGTATTATTAATTGAAGTATATATTAATCTTAAGTTATTAATATAGATATAAAACAAATACAAAGTCATTATTGAAGGTATGATACCAATACTATACAAAGAAATCAGTATTACACATGGGAGATGAACAATAACAAGTGATGTACATTTAATCCTAGATCACACACGAGAAATGAATAAGTTATAGAGAAGTATACATTTAATCCTAGATTTTTATTTGTATTCCATTATTAATCGAGATTTCAACTTGGTTTTAAACCAATTTACATTCACAATATTTTTTATATCAGCATTTAAACCATTCCATAGTTTTAGTTCAATGAAAATGGATAATTTTTGAGATGAAGACAATCTAAATTGAGAAATAACATGCTTTGATCTATTTCTGGTCTGATATGAGTGGATTTTTTGACGAGTTACAAAATATTTATTTATCTGTTGTAAGTTAATGATTTTGTTCTTAAACTCGTAAATAAAAATAAAATGTGCCAGTTTGATTACATCATTGAGCTTTAGTAGTTTTAGCCTTTAAATAATGCACTAGGATGATCAAGGAAATCAGCATCAGATAATAACTTTATTGCTCGTTTTTGGATGACAAAGATACTGTTTAAAGCGCTGTTAGAGAAGTTTCCCCAAACAAGAGTGTAGTACGTTATATAAGGAAGAACAAGAGTATGATACAGAGTTAATGAAACCCGTTCAGAGACTACATTTCTAAGTTTAAATATTATAGCAACGCTCCTTCAAATCTGTTTTGAGATATAATTTACTTGATCACACCATAGCAAATTCTTATTTAGCATTGCACCAAGAAATTTTGTTACAGTACACTCCTTTACGGTGATTTCATCATTCAGTTCATCAAGATACACATTTCGTTTATTAGCAAAAATCATGAAATTTGTTTTACTGGTATTTAAGGAAGAATTTATTCGTGGTCAACCATTTCATTACATTGATTAGTTCTGATTTAAATTTATTCTTAGCGGAATATATTTAAACTGCGTTTTTCCATTGGGAAAAAGGTTTCCCAATGATTTCATACATAAACAAATTATTCAATGCAAGTCTGCTCTCACAAAGGGACAGATAAATATAATCTGAAACGCTATACCTGTAAATATCAGACAAGCACCAGCATTAATTTCTTTTTGCAAATCACAAGAAACACTTTATTAACTTCTATTAATGTATATATATATATATATATATATATATATATATATATATATATATATATATATATATATATTACAACTTGTAAATATTACTAAACAAAGAAAATTACAGGGTGTTATTAAATCATGTTTCATAAATTAGTATACATATTCAGGACGTCAAAGTGAACAAAAAAGTTCTTATGAACATAAATCCGCAATCGCTTCGTTTCCGAGATACATTGCTTCTTTGCCGTGGACCATCCAATTAAAATAAAAGCCATTAAAATTTATCAGAGTTTATTTACAGCAAGTGCTCAAAATCCTCAGCGGTGGATTGAGCGGCATGGTCCCGTCGCTTGGCCACCCAGGTCTCCGGACCTAAATGCAATTGACTTTTTCTTTTTTAAAAAATGTTGTTTATGCAAGTGAAGTTAATAACATAGATGAATTATGGCAACGTGTTCAAGATTGTTCAGAAATAATACGTAACCATGTAGGTGTTTTCGAAAGTATGCGGCAAAATTTTCAACGGCGCCTTGAAGTATGTACTCTGATGCAGGGAAACCATTTTGAGCACTTGCTCTAAATAAACTTTGATAAACTTTAATGATTCTCATTTTAATTGGATCGTCTTCTGCAAAAAAAGTAAAGTGTCTCGGAAACGAAGCGATTACAGGTTTATATCTATAACTTCCATTCACTTTGACGCCCTGAATATATATACTAATTTATGAAACATAATATGACAACACCTCTATGCAAACTTCACAATCTTAACTCGGGTGCAATCACAAGTTATATAAATTATATGTTAAAAA
>JAJOZX010000381.1:1037500-1065000 GCA_023014485.1 Bathynomus jamesi
TAAGTTGAATTATAGCCGACTCAAGAATATTTCTATTAACAATGTTGCTAGAGTGAAACAAAACTGAAGCATTATTCCAATCAATACAATGGGATAACTCTGACAAATGGACAAAAAGGGCACTGGACAACTGTCCCGTTCTAACGGAATATTGATGCTGTTTTACACGCGTTTGCAAATCCTTTCCCGTCTGACCTATGTAAAAGGAATCACATTGCTTACACCCAATTTTATAGATAATGCCTAAATTATTGGTAGGGCTATTTTTTACAATGATGTTTTTCACAATATTGTTATATGAAAAAACTACACTGATATCCAAAAGTTTAAGTACATTAGCAATGCCTAAGAAGCCCGGGAAAAATGGAAGTACTAAAATATTCTTTGACAAGGTGCGAGTGTTATTATTCACACGATAGAAGGTTCGTTTAGCCTTATTAAGACAAGATTCCATGAACGCAGATGGGTAACACAACTCACTTCCAATACCGTTGATATTTTCCAATTCGGCATCGATGTATTCCGGACTGGCGATCCTAAGAGCGCGGAGAAACATTGAGGAAAATATAGCCTTTTTAATAAGGGTGTCATGTCCAGAGTAAAAGTGTACGTAGGACAAATTTTTTTTTTTTTTCCGATAGATACTAAACTTAAAACCCGGGCTATCCCTACGAACAAGCACATCCAAAAACGGGATTGAGTTGTCTTGTTCCACTTCTAAAGTAAATTTAATGGAGGGGACTTGGTCATTTAACTGAAGGAGGAAGTCATCGAGGTCACGATTCATGGGCCAGATACACAAAATATCGTCGAAGTACCGCAACCAAGGGATGCCAACCCCCAGGATTCTCGGAATGTAAGTAATTTCAAAAAACTCCATATAAATATTGGAGAGAAGGGGCGACAAAGGGTTGCCCATGGCCATCCCAAAAACTTGTTGATAATGCTCGCCATTGAAAGTGAATTTACAATCCTTGATACAAAGCTTAATAAGTTCCAAAACAGTGTGTGCAGGTAATGGTAGATCATAGTTATGTAATTCTCGGGCGAGAAAGTCAAGCATATCATCAATCGGCACTTTTGTGAACAATGAACAAACGTCGAAACTGATCAATCTATCGTTGGTATTAATGCGAACATTATTCAATTTTTCAGTGAGATCCATGGAATTTTTTACGTGTGAATCAGAGACAGTTCCAAGAATGGGGGACAAAACATTAACAAGCCATTTGGAGAGTTTATATTTATATTTATTTTTATTTCTTTATTCTTTTGTGACCTGTTCCATAAACAAGCCATTTGAATTTATATTGAATTTATATTGAATGTCGGCCAAAGTGCTAAAAGTGTCATTTTCCCATACAAATGGGTTTGCTCCTCCCACAATTTTACTTTACTTACTATATATATGTATATGTGTGTATGTGTGTGTATATATATATATATATATTCAACTGCAAAGAACACGCAGTATAAATAACGTAAAGAACGACGCTTGTATAGGAGATATTCCGCGCAAGACGAGAGAGAGAAAACGGAACAAATGAAAAAAATGAGGTAACCACCTGGGAATCGAACCCGGGATCTTCCGATTGCCGGTCAGACGCGATACCATTACACCATATATACATACATATATATATTATAATATTATATATATATATATATTTGTGGTTTTTTTATCTGTTGGTTTATTTCTTTATGGTTATTTAGGCTGTGACATATATATCACTAAGGCACTATTTTGTAATTAATTTTTTTCCCCAATTTATATTTATATTTTTTTTATTTCTTTATTCTTTTGTGACCTGTTCCATAAACAAGCCATTTGAATATATATTGTATGTCGGCCAAAGTGCTAAAAGTGTCAATTTTCCATACAAATGTTGTTTACTCCTCCCACAATTTTTTCTATGCTTACTATATATATATATATATATATATATATATATATAATATATATATAATATATGTATATATATATATATATATATATATGTGGGTATATGTATATTGTATATGTATATGTATGTATGTATGTTTATTTTTGTAACCTATATATTGCCTTGATCTGTCCTTTCACTCCAGTGTTCCTGAGGATGTCATTAGACGAAAGCGCTTGAGCACCCCTTTGTGTTTCTTTTCCCTTCGTGGTTTTATTCATCATATATATATATATATATATATATATATATTCTTTCAGCTAGTTCACACGGTTTAACCTGGCTTTGATCCTGGATCTCTTCAGTCACAATCTGCGTACCAGTAAGCACGGAAATTATTCGGTGTAATTGATCCCGGGCCCTGCTCCAGATGGTTTGTGGGTTTCAGGTAACACGCAGTACCTAAAAAATAGTAATTTATACATACTGAATCATTCATAGTACAGTGTGTTTCAAGTGAAGAATACAGTTAGATTAGATTTCCAACTTAAATAACATTGGTAGTAGAGGTACTATCGCTTACAAAAGTTGGGATAACTTGGGATAACCTGGTATAACCTAAAACCTGTAATTCGCTACTTCCTTCGGAAAGAAACGAGTGAACTGAAGGAAAAGAGGAAGAGACAGAGAGACGATGAAGAATAGAGAGAGGAAAAGGTAAATAGAAAAAAGGGAGATAAAGAAGAAGAAGAAGAGAGAGAACACGTGATCACTGAGAGGAAGTTAATTAATGAATCAAAAGAAAATAATATTTGAAGAAAGGATATATATATATATATATATATATATATATATATATATATATATGGGTGGGAAATCGATATGAACCGGAATCGAAAACTGAAAACAAAACGACATTTAAAAAAAAAACCTAAAATCGAAAAGTTTTGCCAAAATTAAAATCGAAACTGAAACTAAAATAAAATAAACTGAAAAATTGAAAACCCAAATCGAAATTGATATTCGATTATTTATTTCAATAAATAATTAAATTAACAAATAAATAATACAGAAACAATAAATAGATAAAAATGGATAAAAGAGATGGATAAAATAAATGGATAATTTATGAAGACCTTATTCATATATAAATTTCCCCAATGGATGCACCAATACTACTTAAAAAATTACTAGAAAGTCCCGTTGCTAAGTCAAAGGATGTGTTTCATTCACATCTAAATTTTAATTCAGTCTGAAGGCGCAAAAGTATAATAGAAATGAACTCATAAAGATCTACAGATCTACAGAAGCTAAGGCTAACAAAGACCCTAAGATCGACTCTAAGGTTAGCCCGAGAGAAAGGAAAGAGTAGGGGGTTAAGAGAAGAAAATAAGGGGGTTAAGTAAGTAGCAACACCTATCACTCATAGGTTAACATTCATTCAGAAAAAGAGAAAAAAGACTCACCATCATCATCCGCCGGCCACTGCCGACAAGTCAGAAAAATAGTCGGAGAGAATAGGAAAGGGGTGAAAGATGAAAGGAAGTAAAATAAGAACACTTACAAACCATGCAAACACAGTCTTAACTCACAGTCATACCATACAAACTACAGGCATGCAAGTAAAGAGAGTTACAGAGATGCAAGTAAGGAGAGGATAAGGAAAAAAAAAGTAGGTAAACTTAAACAAAAAGTGGGTTAGTTTACTCTACGAGCTACATCTACGTTCATGTTAGTCTAATTTTTTTTTTATTGCTGGCATCACACGCTGGCATGTCACAAGCTGGCATTAATCGTCAACAGACTCATCCTCGACCAACATCCCCAGAGCTCCTGTTACTAATTGTTTTTTTATTTTAAACAACGTTAATATTTTTAAAATACCTATCTAAACGGTTCTTAAACATAACGCTGGTTGAGTGAACGACTGACGCGGGAAGATTATTCCATTTATCAATTACTTTAAACGTAAAGAAGTTTTTAGCGATATTAGTAAGGAAACGTCTGCCACACAACTTAAATCCGTTATTACGAGTATTGATATTATCGAAAGTGAACTGTTTGTCAAAATTTACGTTATCGATTTTATTAACGATTTTGAAAACTTCAATAAGCTTCCTCCTTAATCTCCTAGTTTCGAGTGAATGCAAGTCTAACTCTTTTATCCTATCTTCATAAGGCTTGTTGCTCAATGACGGAATTAGTTTCGTGGCACGACGCTGAACCCTTTCTAACCTATCAATATCCTCGCGCAAATACGGGCACCAAAACTGAACGGCATATTCTAAATGAGGCCTGACTAGGGACTTGTAAAGGGGCAATGTAATATCCTTCGATTTAAATTCGAAATTACGCGATATGAAGCCTAACATCCTATTAGCTTTTGCGCAAGACTCCAAACACTGGTTCCTAACTTTTAAATCCTTAGATACGCGTACGCCTAAATCTACTTTCTCGTCAAGGATCGCTAACTCTCTATCATCTATCGTGTACGTAAAATTATTGTTACGAGAACCTACATGCAAAACTTTACATTTGTCTACGTTAAATTGCATCTGCCACTTATCCGTCCACTCCATAATCCTATTTACATCGTCTTGGAGCCTATTTCTATCGTCCTCGTTAACAACCTTACCGCCTATTTTAGTATCGTCCGCGAAGTTTGACACGTTACTAGTCAATCCTACATCTATGTCGTTAATGTAAATTACGAATAGCAATGGGCCTAACACTGAACCCTGTGGGACACCGCTACCTACATCCAACCACCCCGATTCGCTACCATTAACAACGACCCTCTGTCTCCTAGCACGAAGCCATTCTTCTATTAATTAATCTTCTATGCGGAACTGTATCGAACGCCTTTTTAAAATCTAAATAAATAACGTCAGCCGCTCTATGCCTATCGTATTCTCGCACTATCTCGTTATAAAATTCTAACAAATTAGTTAAACAAGATCTATGGCGTCGAAACCCATGCTGACTACTATTAAATCAGAGCTGGGCACTTCCGCAAACACTTCCGCAAACCGCAAATTCCGCAATCGCGCAAGTATGTTTTTCGTTTGCGGATTTGCGCTTACGGCAAAGTCATCGCAAATTAGTGAATTTGCGATGACTAAGTGAGTTTGCGGAACTAAGACCGCAAACGCAAATCTTTCCGCAAATTTCCCACGTTACAGTACAGTCTTCTCTAACGTGTCTAAGTCTCAAAATTTATGAAATTCAAATGATTAAATTTATTATTTAATTTATTTACTATTTACTTGCAGGAGAAATTGCGATTGCGAAATTTGCGGTTTGCGGAAGTGTTTGCGGAAGTGCCCAGCTCTGCTATTAATCAAATCTCTACTTTCTAAGTGATCGATGATACGATCCCTAACTTCGGATTCCAAAAGTTTACCGACAATTGACGTTAAGCTAATGGGCCTATAATTGCTATCTACTGTGCGGTCGCCTTTTTTAAAAATGGGCGTGACGTTAGCTAATTTGAAGTCTTCAGGAATAATTCCCGTTTCAAGTGACTGATTAAAAATCTTTGTTAAAGGGCCTACGATAATGTTCTTCAAATCTTTCAAATGCCTGAGATAAAAAGCGTCAGGGCCTGGAGCCTTGCTAACTTTTAGCCTATCGATATAATGCGCAATCTCACCCTCGTAAACAGTTATTTCATCCAAAATAGTCTCGCTACTAAATGGAACGATATCGTCCACGTCGGGGACATTATTTACGACTTCTACGGTAAAAACTGTCGCAGAAAAGTTAAGTTAAAAGTTAAGTTAAAAGTTGTTAAAAATGTTAAGTTAAAAATTATTTTACCAATTTAATAAATAGGTTTATTTTTTAAATGTTTTTTAATATAATTCATAAATATTAAATGTGCATGGATGTAATTGTCGCATAGTTTTCACTTACTTGTGCAGACCAGTCCCAGACAGTTCTTAATTAAGCAGTTTTTAAACATATTGTGGTAAGTTATCACAGTACCCTTATAACCGTTGATGTCATATTCAGCAAAATCAGTTTGATCCCTCTTTCGAAACTTGCAGTCTGTTATAATAAAGCATGAACAAAGGTCAGAATTTTAGAATTATTATTACATGATACGTTCTAACAGTAATGTGAAGTGGACACATAGTGCCTGAAGGTTTTTACTCCTTCAACTCCTGGGCTAATGCCACTGCTCCTGCAGTGGCTGAATGTGCTTGATTCTCTGCAGTAGGATTGCAGCCTAGTTTTCCAAGGATAAAACGCTCATGTAGTTACTGAGTGCATTAATGCAAAGTGAAGTTAATTCCTTTATATGAACACAGCTTTCCTAGAAATGTGAAATAGATGTCTGCTATAGAGAGTCCATCGTAGCCAGCCTATGTAAGAGCAGTTGGATTGCAGCTCTTTGGCTCATGTAGCGTTGTACGCATGATTTCAAATAACTTGATTAATTTTCAGAAAAAAATGCATACAGGAAGAAATAATCTCTCACTTTCTAAGTACAAGAGGGAAGTTCCGTTTGTTAAAATACAGTAGGTCTTTCGTTTAATGTTCACATTTTCGTAACCGAGTCTATAGTCTTAGATCATTTTCATCTCAGCTTATCAGAGCTTGTACAGAAACTTACTTAGTAATCCTACTGGACGTCTCTCTTAATTTCTCGGCTTTTTTTTTCGTTGTTTACCGTACCGGTTCAAGGGGAATCCAGTAATAGATAAGAATCAAGTCAGCAATCACCTTATCATTAGTTGAAAACTAATTGAAGAAAATCTTCCCTTCAACCTAAACAGCAAACTAAGTCGAACTAATTGTATATGAAACAGCAATGCAGTAATGAACGCAGAAAAGGTACAAACCAGAACATTTGCGAAAAGATGCCATTCACGCTTCGTGATATTATCTCCGCTTGTGGAAATGCAACAAAGCACACCACGTTCAAATGAGTTCCAATCAATTTTTGTGACTTATGCATTATTTCTTACTACAGGGAGATTTTTTTCACACTAATAACAGAACTTACTTTAATAGCAACACTCAATACAGCTAAGTTTAGAGAAGAAATTCAGATACTGTAAATAACTGTAATATTATAAATTTAATATTAAACCATACAAGTACGATAAGTTTATTTTAAATTATTTGAAATGGCTGTATGAATTTGAAAATTTCAGTTTTTATTATAAAACACGGACCTTTTCCAGTTTGTGTACCGTTTTTCATATAATTTATTTTTGAGAATATTATTGTTAAAACTAACGAAAATATCACGACTTAACCTAACCAATTATCAAGGGCGTACAGTTGATCTATTATTAATTATAACATTGTTTGTTTCTGGAATAGTATTTACTATTTACTAATAGATCAACTTGGTTAGGTTAAGTCGTGATATTTTCGTTAGTTTTAACAAAAATATTCTCAAAAATAAATTATATGAAAAACGGTACACAAACTGGAAAAGGTCCTAAAACACCGATATTTGTTGGGGGTAGAAGCGTCATACATTAATCTATATAGCATAAAAAATATCTAAATACTGTACATATGTCTACCTACCTAGCTACCATCTACCTATTTGGGTGCTACTGTAGTATGCGGTCTACCTACGATTCGGCGGTCTACCTTTTAATTATAGCTTCTTATCTTGTTTACTAATTGTTTGTTTACATCCCATTGTCAATCGCCCTTGACGATTGGTTAGGTTTAGTCATGATATTTTCGTTAGTTTTAACGAAAATATCATGATTAAACCTAACCAATCGTAGGTAGACCGCATACTACAGTAGCACCCCTATTGGCCTGCCTATATATATACATATACATATACTAGAAAAAAATCACAATTCACGTGAACTTATAATTATATTAAAAAACACACAGGTCTTTTCTTTAATTTAGTTGTGGGTTCTTTTAATATACTTCGATAACTGTGATCATGGACTTATAACCCACAAACTTAAGAATACAGGAATTACTGGAAAGTTGGGACGATGGCTATTTAATTTCCTCACCAAAAAACCCACAGTGGTAATAAATGGAGTCAGATCTAGTCTCAGAAGTCATAAACTCTGTCCCACAAGGGACAATATTAGTTCCCTTACTATTTATAATAATGATTGCAGACATTGATGCAGATATTAATAACAGATCGTATCGTATTTTGTGGGTGACGCAAAGATATGCAAGGAAATATCAGACGAAGGTGGCATAGAAAAATACAAACTAACATCGAAACATTATTCAAGTGGGTGGAAGACAATATGAAATTCGACAAGAAAAATTCCAACTTATAAGATATGGTAACAAGGTGCTACAGAATAAAAGGTACGCTACGAAACTCTGCAGGCCAAACAAATAACACCAAACCCACAAGTCAGGGATCTTGGAATAATAATGTCATCGGATGCAGAATTGAGAAAGCGCGCTAAAACATTAAAATTACAACAGCTAGAAAAGTAATGAGAATTATATGGAGGAGCTTACATAACAGAAAAGCAAAGATCATGCCAAGTCTAGTCTTACCAATAACTGAGTATTGCTCAGGACTCACAAGCCCATACAGAAAATGAGACATTGCAAACATTGTAGGAGTTACACAAAGGACTTTTACGTCTAAGATAGAGGAAACGAAAGCTGAAGACTACTGGTTTCAATTACAATCCCAGAAACTCTACTCTCTGGAAAGAAGACGAGAGCGGTACACAATAATATACTGCACGTATGGAAAATAATCGAGGATTGTGTCCAAAACCAGAGAACGCTTTCCCCGTCAGGCCCAACTGGCCCGCCCCTCAGAGCAATCCCTTTCCTGAAGTTACGGATCGAATTTGCAACTTCTTTATCTACATTAGTCCACCAACCGAACTGAAATAGAAACACACTAGAATGAGAGAAGATGCAGATTCTGTACTGTCCCAGCTGCGGTCGGAGAGTGGGCCATGAAAACGAGGATGGAAAAACGGACTGAGAATACGAGTTCCGAAACTCTTGAATGTCCTGCCCAAAGAAATGAGGGACCTCCACCGGCACACCAACCTGAATAATTTCAAAACCAGGTTGACAGGTTCTTGTGTAAAGTCTCTGACCAGCCATACATGGCAAATGATGAAGGGGGGGGGAATGCTGCAGTGGAGTCGACCGCAGATTGATCCTAAACCGTTGTTCAAAAACCTTCTCGAGTATCTCTAGAGGTCCGGTGCCAATGTCTTCGAGAAACTGACACATATATATATATATATATATATATATAATATATAGAGAGAGAGAGAGAGAGAGAGCTCAAGGAAATCACAACGTATAGATTACTCTTTTGACCCTCAAAATTTCCACTTTTAAAGAAAACATTAAAAAAAAGGGGGGCCTTAAGGAGGAAATACAAAATACCTGTTTTTCCACTGTTCCATTTATCTAGTATGAATTGGTTTGCTGTGCAAGTAAAGTTCACTCCTGAATAACCATCACATCTTTTCCACGAGGTTCGTAAGGCATGCAGACGGCGGAAGTTGAGGGTCGTAATAAGCAAACGTCTGTAAATATTTTTCAACGAAAAGTACTTAGCTAAAGCTATTTAATTATCATGGCTGAAATATGATATTATAAAAGACTACGAATCTCAAAGGTTTTAGCTCGTAATACAGTTCTCAACATTTTGCGGTTAAGTATGGTTACGATGAAGGGTTAATACAAAATAGTGTTGTGAACCATACACTTCTGAAAGTAGTTAGTATATAAAATATTCTTTATTTAACCAGGGCTAAAAAGAAAAACATTGCTTTTCTTCTATAGAAGGAAGCATTGAACGTAACTCATGAATGGAATACAATTCATTATTAACACAAAAAAGTACAGTTATTGTGTAATAATGAACAAAGTGAAAATCACAACAATATTTTCGTTATTAGACAAAATGGCACATTTATATAAAAGTAGAACTTACCAGACGCGTCTATTGTTACAGCACAAGAGAACAAACCCGAAATAATTTGTTTCTCTTCCAAGCATATAAAGGAAGTTAAAACGCAATAAATCACTGCATTAAGTACATAGTCCATTAGTTACTTCCCAGTGCACATCATGACCATATCGCAATATTAGTTCCGTGTATAAGATCAGCGAATCAAGCGATGTTGAGTTTGGGTAGTAGTTGGATGGGTGACCGCCCTCTGCGTCCAAATGACGTACGTAGCGACCTATGGTCTTGGGTTCCACATTAAGTTCTTAATCCAATCTGACATATAAACTCTGTAGGTCAGTACAGTACCAAATTATATAAAAACAGTTAACGCAACGAAAAGACTATCTCTTCTTACTTTGTCGTCTTTAAAGTATTTCCAATCCGAACTAACTTCAAAACTTGATAAAGGGTAAAATGTTGCTACGAGGAACAATATTTCACACTTGGAACTATCACCATTTGCTGTAAAAAGAGAAGTAGAAGATGATAATGTATTTCAGTTTATAGATTTTCATCGAAAACTTATGTCATAGAAAATACGTGAGAAACTAATAAGATGTAAATAGAATTTTTATGTTGTAAAGATGCCATGAAAATAAATGAAACTATCATATATACGTAATACATTTCAGTTAAATTCCCAATAGTATGGAGACAAACAAGTAGATTGCAAATGCTATATATAAATGCAAGCTCATTTCCGTGGATGAGCTCCTCCCCTTTGTCCCATTCACAATATTGCAATGTTGTATCTCCAGGATTTCCTTGAATATAGCACCCGTCTTCCTCTAGAATCACTCCCTTTGCAACCTCCCTTCACTCTTTCATTCCACAGCTGTTCATGGCTCGTCAGCAGAGCACATATTTCCGCTGGAAATCTGATTTATGGTTAGGAAAAATTCTGTGGGAAATTGGTCAATATATATGTATCGCACGGAACATTTGAAAGGTTGAAAGGTATATATATATATATATATATATACACACATGGCGCTTCGGTGGTGTAGTGGTTAATGTCGCTGACTACGAATCCATCAGACCCGGGATCGAGACCCGGTAACGGCAGGCGGCGCGCAGCAAAACCCAGTTGTTCATTTCCGCCAAATTTGCTGCCCCTCAAAATTTGCCGCCCGAGGCAGGTGCCTACTCTGCCTTTACGTAAATCCGCCTGTGTGTGTGTGTGTGTGTGTATATATTATA
This sequence comes from Bathynomus jamesi, assembly GCA_023014485.1. Taxonomy (NCBI): domain Eukaryota; kingdom Metazoa; phylum Arthropoda; class Malacostraca; order Isopoda; family Cirolanidae; genus Bathynomus; species Bathynomus jamesi. Next base: position 1,048,529 of record JAJOZX010000381.1, read on the forward strand.
TATATATATATATATATATATATATATATATATATTACAGTCAATGTCTAAAATTAAGCAATTTATAAACTGATTGAAATTTTTGGCATTGTGTCAAATGTTCGATTTACTTAATACTTAATTAAACCTAACCTAACCTAACCTTTCTGGTAATATTGGGAAATACCAGCGGGCATGCTAACTTAACCAGAAAGATTAAGTTAGGTTAATTTAGGTTTTGTGTGTATCACCAATTTGACACATTGCCTGAATTTCAGTCAGTTTATAAATTGCCTAATTTTATATATATATATATATATATATATATATATATATATATATATATATATATATATATATATATATATATATATATATTTACGGTGATTCAAAAAAATAAAAAAAAATTTTAATTGTTCAACCTGTATTTTTGTTCCCTATGACAAAAATGTAGTGTATGCCAAATTTGGTGAATTTTAAATAAAATTTACTATGTGCTACCAGGCGTCAAAGTTTCCCTTTTTTCAATTTGTTTCTTTTTACAACTTATGATTTTATGTTTAAGTGTTTATATTTCATAATTTTTAATTAATGGTTTATATACTAGCTTGCTTTTAATTGTTGTTTGGAACTCGTAATTTTGATACCAATTAATCGATTATGGAAGCTAGGCCTAACTCACCATCACCTAGTTGCTCAGTTGGGAGAAGTTCTACAAGAAAAGAAACTGAAGTATGGCTAATTGGGCAGCCCTCTGCAGTACTAAAAACATCCGTATTACCATCAGAGAAGGAAATGATGGCCCTCTTCATGCACTACAGAAATATTAGAAAGCAAGGCATTAGAGAATCATGCTGCTCTACTGCAGATGATGTGCTAGCAGTTTGGAAAAAAAAGCAGGAATACCAGCAAAACAAAGAATACATGTAGTAGGTAAAATTCAAGGAATACTGAAGGAATGGCAGCTGCTTAAGAAAAACAAAGCAAACAAATTGAAAAGATCACAAAATTTAAATAATAAAGAAGAAAAATGGAAAGATAAACTGGAAAACTTATTTGACATTGCTCATGAGAATGCTATGCAGCTTATAAAAATAAAAGATAAGAAATTCTTAAAAATGCAACGTGAGAAAGGACGTCATGAAAGAATGGGTACCATTGATAAAGCTGTCGCTAAAAAGAGCAAAGAGCAGCAGAAAAGCAACAACCTTATGAAAAGAGGAAAGCAGAAGAAGAGACCAAAAGAAAGAAGAATGAAGAGGCTGTCATACTCACCAGTACATCATCAAAATCAGAATCAGAGGAGAGTAAAAGTGATGAATCTGGTTTCTGTGCTGCACAACCTTCAACATGGAAAAGTAAGGTTGGCAAACGTAGAAAATTGTTTGATGATAAATTATTAGGAATTCTTGATGTTGCAAAATTGAGTGACAGAAATGCGTCTCTAGTTTTAATACCAACAATTCAAAGTCTAGGAAAAAATCCAGAAGAGTACAATTTTAGCTACTCTTCTATTCGTAGAGAGAGGATAAAATATAGAAAGAAAATTGCAGAGAACCTGAAAGAAGAATTCAAGCCAGAGGTGCCCCTAACAATTCACTGGGATGGAAAATTAATTGAAGATATTACAGGAATACATATTGTTGACCGTCTGCCCGGTTTGGTTTCAGGAGAAGGCGTTGATCAACTTCTTCGTGTGCCTAAACTGGATTCAGGTACTGGTCTCCTGACAGGAAATGCTGTGTATCAGACATCGCTTGAATGGGGCATCTGCGAACAAATAAAATGCATTTGTTTCGATACAACGGCAGCCAATACTGGTCCTAGAAATGGTGCAGCTATTCTTCTAGAACAAAAATTCGACAACGATTTATTGTGGCTAGCATGTGGACACCACATATTTGAAATTATGCTGGAAGCTGCTGTTTCAAAGTCTTTATCACCGTCTTCTGGCCCAGAGAAAAATGGTCAAGCATTAATAAGGAGGACTACGAAACAGCATTATCAGATCCAGATATCTATGAAAATATTCATGACATCAAAGATGACATAATTACATTTGCAGCAAATCAACTAGATACATTCCAACCAAGAGACGATTACCTAGAACTATTGCAGTTAACAATTATTTTTTTGGGAGGTGAACCAAAAGGTGGAGTCAAATTTAAACATCCAGTTGGACTTCATCGGGCTAGGTGGATGGCCAAAATTATATATTCATTAAAAATTTTATGTTCAAATCTCAGTTAAAAATTTCAGTAAAAGATAAAAAAGGACTAAAAGACATCTGTCTATTTGCTACTCGGTTATATGTAAAGGCATGGTTTACAGCTCCTGTGCCATCTTGCGCTCCTCGTCTTGATCTTGAATTATTACAGAATCTTGTAGTCTACAAACAAATAAATGACACAATTGCATCTGTTGCTATTAAAAAACTGTTAGGTCACCTCTGGTACCTATCAGAAGAACTGGTAGCCTTGGCCTTTTATGATGATGAAGTGCCTACTGAAGCAAAATACGAAATGGTAAAGGCCTTGCAAAATACAACAGAAACTCTTCCTGCAAAACGGGCTTTTCTAGATCCTGCATTTATTCCAACGAAGAAATTAAAAGATTTTGTCACATGAAATACTCAAAGATTCTTTACAATAACAGAATTTAGTTTGAAAATTTTTACTCAAAGATGCTAAAGAATGGCATAATGATGAAAAGTATAACTCCGCTAAGAAATCTATCAAACAGTGGAAAGTCGTGAATGATATAGCGGAAAGAGGAGTAAAATTAATGGATGAATATAATAAAATACTAACACATGACGAAGATCAAAAACAATTCTTGCTACAAGTAGTGAAAAACTACAGGGCTGTTTACTCTGATAGAAAAAAAGAAACATTGATGAAGTAAGGACAGCTAATGTCTCAAATATCATGCTACTTTAATTATGCATGCTTGTGGTTATCGTAGGACCTACGGGGGAGTTTTCCACATTAAAAAAAAGCAATGCGCCTTGTACTGTACCTCCTGGGTGGTATGGAAAACTGTACAACAATATTGGAAAAATTTGACAATTTGAGTCGTTTTGTCAATTTGTAATTGCTGGTAGCAACCCCTAAAAATTAAATATTTGCTAAAATATTTTAGGATAGTTGTTTTTATGCTGAAATGAACCATTTAAAGGGGTGAACACATTCAAATATAAAAAATTTTTTTTACCCCCATATTTGAATCACCCTAATATATATATATATATATATATATATATCGGGTGGCCCAAAAAAAACGCCTTGAGATTTAAACATCAATAACTTCAAAAATATGCAGTTCACACTTCCAAAATTTATATAACTTTTACCCCAATCTATTGATAAGCCATCATAAAAATTTCAGACCTTTACATAAAATAGTTTTTCCACAGCTGAGGGAACAATGAGGTATGGTGAAAAAAACGAATATCATAAACTGAAAAAATTTTATTATTCACATTTTATCAATAAATATGATCAATATGTCCGTCGTCCTGCTTACAAACTAATTTTAACCTTTTCTTCCACGACATGATACATTTTTTGATTTCTGCTAATGTTATTTTGTCCCAACATTCGAGTATATTTTTCTTTAATTGCATTTCTGTAAACTTTTCTGTTTGGTCTTTATAAATCTTCTCTGCTAGAGTGTTCCATATGCAATAATCCATGGGATTGCAATCAGGTGATTGCTGGGGTCAGTCGTTTTATCCAGTGAAGTTGGCTACATTCTGTTGTAGATAATCCTGTGTGAACTTGCTAGTATGAGCTGTCGCACCATCTTGTTGGAGTATGAAATCGTTTCCATAATACAGGTGCCGACAATCAGGCAAAAGATTCTCCTCTAAGGGATTTACATAGGTTTTGAATTTTTTTTTTTTTTTCTGAAATTAAATGAATTTTCGTTATTCCATTCCACGATACACCTGCTAATACCATGATTTTTTTGGAAAACCAACTTGTCTGGTGGTAAAGTCTCGATGGAGGAATGTCTTTCTTATGCCGACCATAAACAACATCGTTCCGGGAGTTTCGAGCAATCTCGATGGTGAAATCTTTTTCATTTGTAAAAACTACTTTTTTAACCATCATTGGACGAAAATCTATCCAGCAATTTTCTACAACGAATTTTTCTTTTAGCTCTTACATTGCTGTCACGTCTTGAAACACGGATCCTTTTAAATGCTTTAAGTTCTACCGTTCTCTGCATTCTTTGTATAGAACTTCGACTGATACCTAAATTTCTTGCAATTTTCCTCTGAGAGCAGTATGACCCAGGTCGATCCTCTTGAGATAGGCTCATCATTTCGATCATTGCTATATTGTCTTGAGTGTAAACTGTTTTAGGCCGACCACTTCCACGGTTCCGTGCCGTCGAACCAGTTGCTTCAAGTTTTTTAATTATTCTATTCACAGACGTATCATTAGAAGTTATTCCTGGAAATTCCCTCAAAATTCTTGCCCCAGTCCATCTTTTTTCCAAGAAACACCTTTCAATCACCGCTTTTTCACCATTAGTTAGAACCATACTTTGAAGGGTAAGTTTAAAAAACAGTATTTAAGATGGGCGTAGCCCATATCATCTGACATTTTTCAGAGACTAACAGATTATCCATAGGCTAAGGAAACTACTGTACTACAAGTCTCAGAATAGTTGCCAGGTACAGCTATACACATTTAGGATTTATGATATTCGTTTTTTTTACCATACCTCATTGTTCTCTCAGCTGTGGAAAAGGTATTTTATGTAGAGGTCTGAAATTTTTATGATGGCTTATCAATAGAGTGAGATAAACGGTATGTAAATTTTGGAAGTGTGAACTGCATATTTTTGAAGTTATTGATGTTCAAATCTCAAGGCATTTTTTTAGTGGGGGGCCACCCGATATATATAATATATATATATATATATATATATATATATTATATATATATATATATATATATATATATACATATATATACATATATATATATATATAATGCGAAATTTGAAACACAAAATAAGATAGCAGTAAACAGAGCAAAGAGAATAACGGGGCAGATACTGAGAACCTTTAAACGAAGGGATAGGAATACAGTATAATGATTCTTCTATTGAAAACACTGATTATACCAAATTGGAATACTGCTCGGTCCTAACATGCCCATATAAAAAGGAACACATTAAACAGCTAGAAGGGATTCAGAGAAGCTTCACAGCCAAGATCAATGGGTGCAAAGAACTAAATTACTGGGAAAGGTTACGCGAATTAAATCTACATTCACTGGAAAGGAGAAGAGAGAGACGCACTATTATTTACACTTGGAAAATAAAAATAATGGAGAAACTAGCCCCCAGGCTTACTCCGAACCCTGTAACTCCCCAGACAACAGTGGAAAGTAGAAAAGGAAGACTGTGTCGTGTTCCCAAATTAAAGGCTAGACAGAGAACATCCTTAACCCTGAAAGAAAATAGTTTTGTTGTGAGAGGACTAAGACTGTTTAATCAGCTGCGCAAAGACCTAAGGAACACGAGTGGTGTTGCGGTGGACATCTTCAAAAGAAGATTAGACGCCTGGCTCAGAACAATCCCCGATGAGCCCGGCGTACCTGGCTATGTGAGGTGGAGAGTACAAGAAACCAACTCACTACTTCACCAGGCCAACTCGAGAGGAAATTTGACCTTCGTGAAATGAGGCATCATCACACGGAACATTTGAAAGGTTGAAAGAAAAGGTATATATATATATATATATATACACACACACACACCATATATATATATATATATATATATATATATGAGTTTGCAGCTGTATGCATCATTTGCAATCTACCAAAAAGCGTTCATACAACTCTTTTTCATGCACTTTTTTGAAACATCATAAATTTATTAATTTTAATTTATTAATTTTTCTATTTGGGCAAATATTTTTGAACTTACAAAAGTAATTGTACGCCCAGCAAGTCGTTCTCTCAAAACAAATGGCTCTGCAGTGAATCAGATTCGCCACTTTAAAAGAAGTGACTTCGTACATGTTCCTATTCACCTTTCCAGGAATACCTGTAAAATTAGGGAAAACCATATATAGTTCTTAAATTCCTTCTTCATTGTTCTTTGAATGAATCAAACCTTATTTTATGAACTTTAGTTTATGAACGTCCGCTCATAAACCACGTAAAATGATCGTCACACAAACACACACACACACACACGAAGTAAAATTATTGAGGACATTAATTATATTAACTCGAAATGATATGAAAACATTAATTGACTATCATGTATGTCAATAATATTAACCACAATCATGTTAAATGAAGATATCTTTGATTAATTATTAACACATAACACTGAACCCATCAAACGCATACAATTATTGAAAGCTCTTAACGATCTCAGTAACAGGAATTATGTTAATTCTAAACAATGAAGGAAGATAATTTACGAGATTACCTCGATTTTAAAATTAAAACAATGAAAAACAAAAGAAGTCCAAAACGTTCCCCCCATTAATTTTTTTTGTGAAAGGTCCTCTTCAAAAATATATTCGAAACTGGTGGTGGGTGACTCATAGAGTCAAACCGGAATAAAAATTCATCGATCTTATTGCCATTTCAGGAATTTTTTTCAAAGTTTTTGTATTAACTTTACCTCTGATGTTGCCTCCATTGCGGATTAATATTTCTCCACTCAAAGCCATTACGAAACTGAAGAGAAGGCACGTCGCGCGAAACATTTTGCTTAGTGTGACGACCAAGAAGAAATATCACTTTAGTACACTTTAATATGAAATCAATGCCTATATCGAAGTTTAATCGTACTGCCTGCAATTAAGAAAAGCACATCGGCTTGAATCCCAGCTGCGCACGCATATGTGTACATGTTAGCGGCAATAAGCGAAATCAGGCATTAAGATAACGCTAGGCAATAAGCTGAAAGCTAAGAATGCATATAGCATTAGTTACAATGGTCACTTTCACTGTTTAGATTATGTTAGGTTATGTTATGTTACAGTAGGTTAGGTTAGGTTATATTTATTATTATAGATATATAAATAGGCGTTATACTTATGATTATACGCATTCTTAGCTTTCAGCTTATTGCCTAGGCATTAAACTTAACGCCGGATTTCGCTTATTGCCGCTAACTTATATACAGTATAGTTTTGTTTGAATTCTGAACAGTCTGTTTCCCTCTGTTCGCAACGAAATTTATGGGACCGAGTGAACCAAGTAATGGAATTCACATTAATATTACAATACTTAAAGCTTTCAAGGTTTATTTTCATAATGATTTTTATTCCCTAAAAAAAATTACTTTACAATCTTCATTTAAGTATGAGTTCTCACGCAAACTGGCAGTCTTATTTTTTTATTTAATTCCATTCTACTTTTTAAGTTTATATCCATTAAGGTTAAATTACAGAACATGAATATTTAATAAGGACACTAATTTTTTTTTTATTACTCATTTGTTTTGTTTGCGTTCCATTTCAATACACGAAAAAGTTAAAAACTAAGAGTAAAATGATTAATTATCGTGCATTTATTATAACCAAAGAAAATATGAATAACGTTTGCATATATATATATATACACGCCTCGGTGGTGTATGGTTAGCGTCGCTGATTACGAATCCATCGGCCCCTGGTTCGAGACCCGACGGCAGCCTGCGCGCAGCAAAACCCAGCTGTTCACCTTTCCACACAATAAAGAAAGTGGTTGATAGATAAATGAGTACCCTAGGTGGCCTAGTGGTTAAGACGCTGGGCTGCTGATGGGGCGTGGTTCGGATTCCACGTTAAACTGTAGGTCTAAGGTGGAGTGAAAAGCTTGACCTTCGTCAGAATGAACAATTCGGGCGGAAGCTAACCAAAAGTGTGTATATATATATATATATTTATATATAAATAAAACTATTTAAAAAATACCTGCATTTTCTTCCATTTTAAAAAATATGAAAACAGTGTTACACAATAGGGCGGAGCGTTTTTACACTTTTTTCGATTTTCGTTTTGTAATAGCGCGGAAAAGTGGCTCTTCTACGTCAAAAGTGAGTGGGTAAAATCTCAGAGATCTGCAATAATATCTTCTGCCTCCGCACGCACGTTGAAAATCCAAAAAATGCGCCAAAATACACATTTTTTCAATATTTTCTTATAGTTTTAATTTTCATCCTACATTCTTGTAATAGCGAGGAAAAGCATCCTAAAGGTTTATTTCAGATTAGTTTTAAATATTTTTGTCCTGCGATAATATCTTCTGCCACTGCAAACGTTCCAAAATATGGAAAAATCCGCATAAATCACGTATTTTGCATATTCAGCTTATACGCTAATAAATTCACTTTGTACGTCATGTAGTACTCCCACATCGTTCTAGAAGCTTCCCCACAGCCTGGTATGGTGTGTTGCTCGTCATTGCCATATACGGCAATGAGTCAGTGAGTGATGACTGATGAGTCATGACTCACAACACTCTACCAGGCCTTCTTGCTCTCACTACCCCGCAGTGTTGTGCTAGCTACGTTTCGAGTAAGATGTGGATTGTGTTGCTCTTGCTGTTAATACATCTTTGGAACACACCAACACGCATATGTGGACATATACTGCATATTTTAGTATATAATAATACGTTGGTGTAATATACAAAACTTCTGCAGAATGCAAGAATATTTTACGTTTTAGGAGTAATTTCTTAATTTTATATTAATTACTGTGTTTTTCACAATGTCAGTACCAGCTCAAGCAACAAGAACTTCTTCAAGTTGCCCTATATTTGGGGCTCTAGCTGATCTAGACAAGAGGTGCCTTCCAACCTATAAGGACGTCATGAAATATTTTCATCAAATAAGGTTGAATCTGAAGACATCGAAGAAAGAGCTTACAGTTGCAGAAATTTCGGGTGTTCTCTTAAAAACTCTCGAAGATTTGTGGAAAACAGCCTCTATTCGTATTGTTTCTCATAACCGTGTCGTTCAAATAAATAAAAATTACCATGAAAAATGTCAAAACCTTCTAAAGTCAGTAAAAATTAAACAAGATAGTGACTCATTCAAAATTAAATTACAAACATTTCAAAATGAGGCAGAAAACAAATTATTTGACATCAGTGCTTGCAAATGTGAAAATTTTGATAAGTGTTCATGTGAAAACCATCTCAAGGTTCCAGCAATTGAACAAGACTTCCTTAAAGATCAGAGAACAACAAGAAAATGGCAATAGGCTCTCTTGATGTTTCACAAACTCGTAAAGATCTAGCAACTATTGCTAGAAGACAACAGAGAATGAAAGAGTATGAACCAAAACCATCTACCAGTAAAGGACAAGCAACTGAAACACTGTCATCAACATCAGGTGAAACAGAAGGAGCGGATTCTGATTATGAACCGACACAGAGAATCAAATCGATGGAACAATCTCATCATTGGCTATAGCTTGTCAGAACTGTGTGTCAGACAGGTCTGCTGCTATAATTGCTCCGGCTGTTCTTGAAGACGGGAATTATAAACGAAAAAGATTTAAGTTCAGTAATAGACAAATGCAAAGTAAGGAGAGCTAGAAAAAGGGTGAGATCTATCATTCGAAAGAGAGATTACGAAGAAGAAACTATGGAGAGTATCTATTTCGATGGAAGAAAGGACAGAACTACAGTGCAAGAAAAAGTTGGCAGTAAAGGTTATCAAAAAAATATAACAGAAGAACATGTCACTTTGCTTCAAGAACCAAACTCGCATTATATTGGGCATGTATCCCCCGCTTCTGGCTCAGCACAGAGTATATCTTCTGCAATTTTGGATTTTTTTCGCTCAAATAAGATTGATACTTCAAAAGTTAAAGCCATTGGATGTGACGGGACAACAGTTAATACAGGACCAAAAGGAGGAGTGATAAGAAGTATTGAAGAGCACTTTCAGAGAGCACTACAGTGGCTGATTTGCTTGCTTCACACTAATGAACTTCCTTTGCGGCACATAGTGACTGACATTGATGGTAAAACAACAGGTCTTCATAATTTTACGGGACTTATAGGAAAAGAGTTAATTGATTGTGAAAAGAGACCTGTTGTAGAGTTTGAAGCAGTTGAAGCGGAAGAAACTGTAGTTGACAGAGATGATCTGAGCACAGATCAGAAATATTTGGCAGAAATCTATGATGCTGTGTCAAAAGGTGAATGTACTCCCTCTCTAGCTCAAAGGAAACCAGGCAAAATGGCACACTCCAGATGGGTGACAACTGCTAACCGCATACTTCGTCTCTACGTTTCAACTGAAGAACCTTCAGACAACCTTAAGTGTATCGTGGATTATATTATGAAAGTTTATATTCCAATGTGGTTTCAAATCAAGAGAAATTCTTCAGCAACACAGGGAGCCAAACATCTTTATCAAATGATACAACGCTCGAGGTCGTTGAGTGGCCGCTGTATAGAAATAGTTGATCGTGTTATTCAGAGAAATTCCTATTTTTCTCATCCTGAGAATGTTCTCCTTAGTATGATTCACGATGAAGCAAAACATATCAGAGAATTAGGATGGAGGAGAATCCTTAAAGCAAGAGATTCTGAGTCAGCCGCAGTGAGAGTGTTTAAATTGCCCACGTTGAACGTTCAGTGCAGTGAGTACTACATAATTAACTGGCAAACTTGTGAGCTGTCAGATCCTCCTCTGACAAAAGTTCTATCATGCTCCGACATCCTGAACTATATCTCATCAGGAGATGTACCTGATTTCATCCCACGCTTTCCTTGCCACACCCAAGCGTTGAACGGCATATAAAGCTGGTAACAGAGGTTTCAGCTGCAGTATGCGGTTCAGAGACAAGGGATGGATTTATCAGAGCAAGATTAGAATCCAGAAAGAAAATGCCAAGAATGGAAACAAAAAGTGACTACAGTGTGTAACTAGCCTAAGTCCGATAATGGTAGGGTGGTTGGGTCGGGCAGGGAGGAACTTGAAATGCAGCCACCTCCACGTGTGAGCTCTGGGTTATTTTGTCAATATAGTACATTCAATATTGACGAAATAAGCGAGGAGCTGCATGCATATTACATAATAAGTCATCAAAAATAAACCAAGCATATGCAAAGTAAACTGCATTGATGGATCTAAATTATTTAATTGTTTAAATATACAAACTTCTTAAATTACTAAAATATGATATAAGAATTGTTAATTGCATTACTTAATACATAAATTAACGAATAAACTGTGGTGTAGGGCCGAAGTTAACCATAATAGCGTCATTATAAAATACGCTATTTATGTAAATTTTCCCGTATTTTGGAACGTTTGCGGAGGAAGAAGAAATTATCGCAGGACAAAAATACTTAAAACTAGTCTAAAATAAACCTTTAGATGCTTTTCCTCGCTATTACAAGAAGGTAGGATGAAATTAAAACTATAAGAAAATATTGAAAAAATGCGTATTTTGGCGCATTTTTTGGATTTTCAACGCGCGTGCGGAGGCAGAAGATATTATTGCAGATCGAGATTTTACACACTCACTTCTGACGTGGAAGAGCCACTTTTCCGCGCTATTACAAAACGAAAATCGAAAAAAGTGTAAAAACGCTCCGCCCTATTACACAATCTTCCAACTATTTTTAACAGAAAAGGGGGTATGCAACAAGGAGGGAGTGGAGGGGTGGGGGTAATGGGGAATGAGGTAATGGGGAGGGGAGGGGGTAATGAGGGAGAAGGTGGGGGTAATGAGGGAGAGAGGTGGGGTTAATGGGAGAGGGGGGTTGGAGTAATGGGAGAGGGGGGAGGGGATAGCCCCAAGTTGCATAAAGGGGGTGAGGGCGTAATGGGAGAGGGGGTTTGGGGTTAGCCCTCAAGTTGCAAAAACGGGGTGAGGGGTGGGGGAAAGGGAGAATGACCTCCCCCCAAAGGGGCAACCCTAACGTGCCCTCGCCGTAGGCGAGTTTGCGAAGCACAAGCCCCGCCCGTAGGGCAGGGAGCCGAAGGCTTTGCTTGTATATATATGATGAAAATAACCACGAAGAAAAATAAAACACGAAATAGTGCTCAAGCGTTTTCGTTCAATGACATCTTCAGGAACACTAAAAGAGGAAACAAAAATTATATAAGTGGTGCAGAAAATATTTTAGGAGGAGCATACAATTCACGTGGAATAGCTACCAGAGTTTTAGCACCTTGCCCTTCTCATCTAAATCTATTCTGAATGAACTGAAAATAACAGGATCGAGCGAAAAAAGGCCTTGGCTCAGAATGAAATTGTTTGTAAGTTGAATAATGGCAGACTCAAGAATGTTTTATTAACAATGTTGCTTGAGTAAAACAAAATTGAAGAATTATTCCAATACTATGGGACAACTCTGAAAATGGACAAAATTGGCATTGGACGATTGTTCTAACGGAATACTGATGTTGTTTTACACGCGTGTTCAAATCCTTTCCCCTCTGTCCAAGCAAAAGAAGTCACATTGTTTACAACCAGGTTTATACTCTAGATAATGCCTGAATTATTAGAAGGCCTATTTTTTATTATGACGTTTTTCACAATATTGTTATATGAAAATACCACATTAATATTCAAAAGTTTAAGTACATTAACAATGCCTAAAAAGCTTGGGAAAAATGGAAGTACTAAAATATATTTCGACAAAGTGCGAGGGTTATTTTCTACACGATAGAAGGTTCGTTGCCTTGTTAAGACAAGATTAAAAAAAAATAGGTGGGTAGCACAAATTACTTCCACTATTGTTAATTTTTTTTAACTCAGCATCCGGAATGATGACCCAAAGAGCACGGAGAAACATTGAAGAAAATAGCTTTCTTGATGTGGGTGTCATGTCCGGAGTAAAGATGTACAGAGGACAAATTGTTTATTTTTTCTGACAGATACTAAACTTAAAATCTGGGCTTTCTCTCTAGTAGTATGACCTCGAAATGGACGAGTGCGAATCAATTGCAATGAATGGTGATCAATGTTGCAAGGGGGATGGGATGCGGGGATGGAACCCGTGGGGGTAGAGGGTTGGCACACGTGGAGAGGGGGGTTGGTACCCGTGGGGGAGGGGCGGTTGATCCCCTGCATGAAGGGGTTGGCCCAAGACCCCCAAAAGGGGTACTGTAACCTGTTCTGACCTAGGAGGGTAACCTAAGAGAGAGGAGGAAAAGGAAAGAGGAGATCTTTTCGCTGGCATATGTCGTCGCATACTGAAGTTCTTGACTTCCTCAGCTGGCTTAGAAGGTGTAATCTGGCTTAGAATGCTTAATCAGCCAGTTGGCTTCTTTAGAAGGCAATATATATATATATATATATATATATATATATATATATATATTTATCCGAGGCAATTCATAAGAATAGTTGCCAGATTGCGCTATTTATTTAATTTGTATATATTAATGGAGAGATGTTCTCGGCTCAACGTATAATGAAGTTCTTGACAGCCCCAGTCGCCTTAGAAGGCAATGCATATATACTGTGTGTGTATATATATATATATATATTAATAACTTTTGTAGTGCCGTTAATTTTGACGTAGAATAATTAAAAAATAATTTGTTTATATAATCTTTGAATAATAAAACACAACTACATCATTCTGTTTATTTAGTAACAAAACGAGTTATTTAACAGGGAATCAATTATTTAACATACATTTATTCAGCTCGCGGAATATATAGGAGATAAATATACAAGCAAAAATAATAATAATAGAAATCTATATACACCAAAAAATACACTTTAAGAGAGGAATATACTATATGTCCATTCATAAATAATAATAGTACAGTAGAAATTTATATACACGTTTAATATACAGTATGTACGCGCATCTACACATTTATATATAAACATCAAAAGTAATGAATCCTAATCCAGCGTATTGTCACAAATACATCTAAACGTAGAAGATTAGGGTCTCCTATCCAGTAAATATTTGCTCTCTCTCTCTCTCTTAGATAACTATCATATTGTACACCATCACGACTTATTGGAGGACAAAATCGCCTTTCTCCGTCTACTAAAACCATTTCTTCATGATCTTATCCGGAGTTATGTACATAAATACAAACCTCAAAATTTATTTCTCAAGTAGCACTCTCTCTCTCTTTCTCTCTCTTATTATTATTTATTGTCGTTATTATTATTATTATTATTATTAACTTTCTCTCTCGTATATATATATATATATATATATATATTAGCGAGCCTTCGAGCGCCGTCTATGGGAGGTCTCATATTAATTCTAATAGTTCTAAAAATTATTATTTTTATTATCTCTTTTTCTACCACGCATTCGCTACATCGCCTATTTCTCTAAAGTATGAGGTGCATTATTTACGGATTAAAGTAAATTTTCTTCAGTGCAATTCTCGAATTAAACACTGCCTTGAGGATTTGAATCCTAATACCGCATATTGTCACAAACAAATCTAAAAACGTAGAAGATTGGGGTCTCCTATCCAGTAAATTAACAGCACAGACGCTGCTGAACACCTCAAATCTATCTGTGAAAACGCGATGATGCATTGTACTTTAATATTACACGCGAAAATTGATTACACCAGTCATGCGGTCATTTAATCGTTAACGTCTTGGGTGGTCTTATTCAACAGTCTAAAAGACCTGTTATAAATTGTGTATGGGATATAGCCAATTTTTATTTTCTCCTATATAGAGCACCAGTCTCTGTATGTGGGTTCCCGCACCAGCCTTCTAGAATTAGTTTCTTGTACTGTTGTGTTTCATTTATTAATGATATCATATTTGCTACGATTTGACGATTGACCATTCGAGTTCAGGCCTACGCCACTTGAATTGGGACAAAGCCCCACCCAAAATAGGGACGTAGGCATGTAAAGGGTTAAATTAATAATAATACTAACAATAATAATAATAGTAATAAAACCAATTTTAAATAGTGCTAAAAATTTATTTAAAATAATTATGTTGAGCGTCCACTTACTAAATTTGAAAAAATCTGAGGGCTGCTTAGACCAATTTTGATAAAGATACCCCACAAAGGTGTAACCTTATAATCAGAAAGCCCGCGAGCTGGCGAATGGCCTTTCAAGTTCAGGCCTACGTCACTTGAAATGGGTCAAAGCCCCGCATATAAAAGGGGGTCCAGTTTCATCTCGAGGCCATATTAGCTGATATTTTGCAGTGAACATTCACGCGTTGTTAGCCGTAATGAATACAAAGTGAATCAGATTTCTTTTCATCACCAGGCGTATATATATATATATATATATATATATATAATATATATATATACACGTTAGAGTGTGTCGCACACACGAAATGTAAGTTGAAAATTATATCCCGTATTTCAACCATTTTTAGAAGTTCTCCCTTTTTTTCTCTCTCTCTCTATATATATATATATATATATATATATATATATATATATATGTAAAAATGAATAATTCCTGTATGATCTTTATATTCAATTATTAATTTTTACATAAGGACCAAACTCGCATCACGCAAATTATCTGTTGTTCAATTCATATGTACGTTCACATGTATTTTTTTAAATTAATTAATTTCTCGCGATCTCATAAATGTTTATGCGAGTATTCAATTCTGCTAACCACCGCGGAAGTGACTCTGCTCTAATTTAAATTTATAAACATTATCACGTGTTTTATATTATATATATCTATATCTATATATATATACCGTATATGCCCATGCACTTTGTATTATATTTCTAACATCTTAATTGTCTATTAATATGAAACACTGTAGAAACAAACCAAAGCTATAATTAACGGTAATTAACTGAAATAATTTAATATAATGTAATAATGTACTTAATAACGTAATAAAATGTACTTTAATGGAATTGTAATTAACGATAATAAGTAAATATGAATTAATTGGTAATTATAACCATAATTGGAATAAACCAAAATTACTCCGTACTCAGTCATGTACTTAGATTGTACTAAATGTCCGACTCGACATTATGTCGCCATTTAATGTACACCCGGCGATATTATTATTGTTTTAAATTTTCTTTTGTTCATTGGGATAAATTTTGGAGTTATAAAAGATGAAGTCATGTTTTGCCTTAAACTTTTAATTATTTGCTTATATACATTTCTTAATATAAGAATGCCTAATTCAATTTCCCTTCTAATTAACTCGGCGGATCAGGAAAAACAGCAGATCTAATATATGCGGTTTAAGCTAAAAATATGACTTCCTCTTCCTATATCCTGTTTAGCTGTTTTAACCATTTTTTTTACTTTATTTTTTTAACTGTTGTGCAAAAATAATACAGCCTCTTCACATTTAAAATGATGATGTTAGTAAAATCGGGGTATATAAACCCAAGAAATATCTTCCATATGCATTCAGAAGTCATTTCAAAGGCTGAGCATTTCCTGTACATTTTAGCAGTAAATTACAAGTAAGAAATAGTCTTTATCTTCTCCTTCGAGTCTTGCTCTCTTCAGAGAACTTAGCCATTAAAATTCCCCGATACGTTATAAGAAGA
>JAJOZX010000381.1:1070000-1097500 GCA_023014485.1 Bathynomus jamesi
TTCACGCCTTAGAGATATGTAGTTGTTTCGTAACCACAAATTGTCTTTATCGCACTAATGTAGCCTATAAGCCCTATCTTTACTCCTTATAATATCCCCTACTCTAGAAGTAAACCACAAGGGCTTGTTATTTACTTTCGCACGCTTAATCTTGTCCGGTACACATTCCTCATTTATAGCCCTAAATACTGTTTCAAACGATTCCCACATTATTTTTGCGTTGGAGATCCCCATTACGTTTTCCCAATTGACGTGTAACAATTCATTTCTAAATTTACAAAAGTTTGCATGCTGGAAGTTAGGAATTTTAGTCGGGTTAGCTGGGTTAGAGTGACTTATTGAGACGACAAACTCTACCATATTGTGATCGCTATTGTTTAACGGTTCTATTACTTGAAGATTAGGGATTAGCCTACCGTCCGTAGTTATTACTAAATCTAAAATACTGTCCAACCTTTTGAATAAGAAAGCTATCCTCGAGAAAATTAACTAAACTATTACTTTCCGCGTCTCCCTGCATGGTATCGTAATCCACGTTGGCGCAATTAAAGTCACCCATAACTAAGACATGTTCACTACGTCTTCTCTTAAGTTCACTATATAACGCTTCGTCCGTATCAGTTGTTTGATTAGGGGGCCTATATCTGTATATAACGACAAGAAGAAGTTTGAAATCGTTTACTTTAAGTTCTGCTCTAGTCGAATCTATCGGTTCTGGAATTCTGTACTTTACTTCTATAATGTTCGCAAATTATCTTTGATATACAACATAACACCACTTCCTCGCCTACCTATTCTGTTTTTAACAAAAAGTCTGTAACCTCTAATTTCATACTCCCCTACAAAGTCACGTGTTTCAGTGTTAAGCCACGATTCATTTATCGCAATTAAATCATAGTCTTTACAAGCAATTAAAGAAAAAAATCGTTTATTTTATTTCGTAGGCTACGAGCATTTAAAGATAGAACCTTCAAGTTGTTTGTAACCGCGATACGTTCGCGCGCGCAAAGGAATTTTAAGGAAATTACGCCGGGACAGTTCGAATTACGGCAGCCTGTAAAGAAGAAACAGTATTATGAAATAGTTTTCCTAAACGCGCAGCTCCAACGTCACTAAGGTGAAGTCCATCTCCGAGGAACAAGTCCCTCCTGCCGTAGAAACTGTTCCAAAAATTTGCAAAATGCACTCCTTCCTGTTGGCAAAGAGACTTTAGGTTATTGTTAATGTAGGTCGCCTTGCTGTAGAACTCGTTACCTTGGATAATTCGAGGAAGTATACGTGTTAAACCAATCTTATTAGTTTTTTCTTTTAGTAGCTCTTGTAAGTCCCTGTTCCTAGCCATCAGCTCTTCTGATCTAGAATTTAGAACGTTATTAGTACCGACGTGAATAACATGCGTTGTGTCCTCAGAGGTTTCGTCTGTTAAAAAATCAACACTATTAGTTATATCCTCCACCCTTGCACCGGGGTAGCAGTAACAGCGCCTACGACGGGGGTTCCTCCACCAGAATTCCTCGAGATGCCCTCGAACAATGGAATCACCAACGAGTCGTATTTCAGGTTCATTTACGTCTTCGAAGCCTAAAACAGAAAACTTATTGTTCGTTATTGTCTTAGGTTGTCTCAATGGGGCTCCATTACGCACTTGCACGAAGTGTCGGGAACATATATAATATATATATATATATATATATATATATATATATATATATATATATATATTAACGTTGATGTTTTAGTGGCACGAAAACCATTAATATCTTTTACTGCGTCTGTAATAAATAGATATAAAGAAGGGTAATGAAGCAAAGTATTAATATAATTAATAAAAATTCTGATGTAAAAACTAAATTAATCATAATTTTGTTTTGATGGGTAGCATATTGTTACTACTTTATATATATATATATATATATATTATATAGGTACGTTGATCATGAAAAATTCAAATCATACCAATATTCGGCAGGTAAAGTGGAACAGGCACAAAAATTAACAAATATTGCCCTATTTTAAATTTACTTTTGAATAACTTTGCTGGTTTGTACATCATATTTACTGATTTTATCCAATTAGCAAATAAAATAAGGAAATTTCTAAATAAAAACGGTTCAGAACTTTCAGAATATATTTAAATATTCGGTCAATTGTCCGTAGAGTTTTGTAATGCAATTCGTTCGTGCTTGTGAATGAGATTTCTGCACAGGAACATGATTTACATCTACAAACACACTGAAAATATAAATGCAGTGTCACATAATCATAAGAAAAGCGTACCAATATGCTATATATATATTATATATATATATATATATATATATATATATAGGGTGTACATAAAGTCAGGATCTATTTTTGTGAAATAATTATTTTTTTTTCTTTTTTTTTCAGAAGCCCTTAGAATGAATACAGAAGAGCGTGTGGCAATAGTAATTTAGCGAATCGAGGGAAATCAGAAAGAAGTTTAGAAGAGATTTCATAAGCCGGGCCAATAGACAAGACAATACGAAAATTGGTGAACAAATTTAAACGAACGGGATCTGTAAATGATGAAGCAAGATCAGGACGACCGTGTATGTCAGATCTTACCGTGAATGCAGTACGCGGAATTATCACTGAGGAGCCACGTACGTCCGTTCGTGCTGCATCACACAGACTCGGCCTCCCGACGTCATCTGTGCACAAAATTCTGAAAGTTAATTTGCAGAAGAAAAGCTATCATTTGCAGGTTTTACATGATTTACATGAGGAAGATTTCCCTCGACGAAGTGCTGTGTGTGCTGATCTCGTAGAAGAAATCTGGAGTGATAATTTAATGGACAACATTCTCTTTAGTGATGAAGCCACTTTCCATACGTGTGGAAAAGTAAATCGCCATAACTGTCGAATTTGGGCAGATGAAAGACCGAATGATTTCGTCCAAAATTGGGAAAGAGACTCACCTAAAGTTAATGTCTGGATGGGTTTAACAAAATCTAAGGTTTATGGTCCTTTTTTCTTTGCTGAAGCTACAGTTACGGGGCTTATTTATCTGGACATGTTGCAGCAATTCCTTGAACCTCAGCTGACTGGGGATAGGATTGTTAGTACCGTCGTCTATCAACATGATGGTGCTCCTTGTCACTATGCCAAAATTGTCTAGGATTATCTAAATGGACGTTTTCCAAATCGCTGGATCGGACGCGGAAGCAACAGACCTTGGCCAGCGAGATCACCAGATTTAACCCCTTTAAATTTCTTTGCATGGGGCTTTATCAAATCGCACGTCTATCAGACGAAGATTACCAGTCTTAGAACAAAAGTCATTCTTGGAATATTTTGTTTGGGTGAAAGGCGCACACACATTTTGTACGTTGTTTATTTCGTGTAGAAATCTTTTCGAGCGACTTGAAATTAATAGTTAAATTTTTTAATATCGTGAAAGGTGCTTTTATGCTTTCAAATGCTTGCCAATATAGACGGAATAAGGATTCGCTTATAAAGATTATTTATTGCACTCTTCAATGGGATTTTATTAGAGCAAATCTCATTTGGAAAATGTATATTTTTCTTTACAGCTCCCGATAAATGTGATGTAAAATTATCTCTCTCTCTCTCTCTCTCTCTCTCTCTCTCTCTCTCTCTCTCTCTCTCTCTCTCTCTCTCTCTCTCTTATACTACAAACTTTTTTCGCTGTTATATAAAAGAGTTTAATGGAGTCGAGCAGATTAAGTATAAAGTAACAAATCACATTTAAGTTCGGTCACATGTACATTTCAGTATGAATTTATATACAGTAAATGCCGGCAAGTACGCGACCCGTCAATAAGCGATTCACAGATACGCGACCAAATAATTGTAGATAAGACCCGCGAAATAACCAACCCAGCCCACCAGATACGCGACTTTTCGCGGAAAACCGTCCCCAAAAATATGTACCGCGCGTTATATTTACCTTAATTTTGTTTGTTTTCGTCCTCAAATTCTTCAAGATCGGTGCATTATATATACATAATTAGTTCATTACTTCATACGGTACGCTTGTGATTTATTTACAGTGGTAATTATAATATAAACATCGCTACATCCCTTGAAAGTGTTTTTATGTGAAAATCCTATCTAATTTCTTGTTTTTTTCAGTGTTAAAATATTGTTACTGTAATCACGTGCTTATCTCGTGATAAAACCATGAGTGGCCGCAAGCGTAGTGCTAGTTCTAGCTATGCGGAATATGAACCCGCGTCCAAGAAAAAGTCCAAGACTTTGGAGTTGTAGGTGAAAGTCTTGGTCAAACTTGCGGCTAACGAGTCAGCCTCTCGTGTAGCCCGTGAATTTGGGCTAAATGAGTCTACGTACAAGAAGTCGGAGGAAGTCATACGTAAAGCTCACGCGGCACCTACTTTTCCGAAGGACACTAAGATTGTGAAGACGGTAAAACACTAGAGGTTAGAGCAGGCTTTGGCGCTTTGGATTTATGTTGATTATTAATATTATATTTCTCTTTCAGGGTGTAAAACTGTTGTTTTATATACAGTATACAATATTTACATTAATATTTTTAAGTTCCAGCACGTAACCCCAATTTCCTCATAAGGTCTTATGTTCACAAATACGCGATTTCTCGAATACGCGAACTCTCTCTGTCCCTAACCTCGTGTATTTGCCAGGATTTACTGCGCACCAAAGCGTGTTCGGAGTTCCTTTAACTTACATTTGGAAATGCATAATGTGTTTTTCTTAAATTTAGTAATATAAGATTTTCTACGATATTTTCAAAGGTTTCCTTATAAAATATATTTCTTGTTACATAAGTAGAGTTTCATAAATAAAGTAACGTATGTAATATTTGGTTTTAATTTAACTTGTTTTGTTTATTCCATGAATGATTACACTGGTCAACAACAATTTTGTTACAAGGGTTTTGATGGGTGTTCTAAGTGTACTTTTTCATGCTGAATCTAAATATGAAATCAGATTTTTTCTATCAGGCTTAGTTTACTTGTGACGCTATGTTCATTTTTTCCTCATTTAGCATGATCACCGGATAAAAAATAATAACATATTATATATAATTAAGTATATAACAATATTATAATATAAAACATTATAAAAATAATAAATATAATAATATATTATATTAATTAATATAACTATAATAAAATATATTAATATTAATATATATGTTGTATTAATTTTTCTGTAAAATTAGTACAATTTATTCCTTTGGGGAGAAAGTTCTGATAATGCTGGCAGGATAAATTTGGTCGGAGCAGCAGACTGTGCAGGTTGAAACATGTTTGTACCTGTTCAGACATGAGCCTAGTTTCTGTGTGTAGAGCAGCTCCAAGTCAGTCTGCTTGTAAATGTCACAGTGTTAACAGCTAGTGTCTGTTGCTTCTTGTTAATTTTACACCAGTGTTATATTCATATAGATGTTTTGTAATGCCGCGGAACTGTCTGAATCATCCTAATTCCTTTTGTTATGTATGTGGTGATCTAACTTTAAAATCCCAGAAACGTAACTTTACACCATTAGTAAAAAAATGCTATGAACTTTATTTCGGATGTAAAGTAGGCGATCAGGACAAGAGTTGGGCCCCTCACATTTGTTGTGTGACATGTGTAAGACTACTTACAGGATGGCTAAACGGTTCACGTCACATGCCATTTGCTATTCCAATGATTTGGAGGGAACCCAAAGATCACACAACAGACTGCTATTTCTGCCTGGTAAATACAAAGGGGATCACTTCAAAAACAAAGAGCCTTATGAAATACCCTAATCTACCGTCTGCAATGAGACCAGTTCCCCACAGTGCTCAACTTCCAGTACCAAATCCTCCTGAACATGAAAGTTTAAGTGATGAGGAATCAAACGTAGCTGTAGCATATCACGAGGAAAAAGATGAAGACATTTCTGATCCAACATTTCAGGCTACCTGTTCCTCCAATGAACCACATTTACTGTCACAAGGAGATCTAAATGACCTAGTTCGTGATTTGAAATTATCTAAGAAGCAGGCTGAACTTTTAGGTTCAAGATTAAAGGGTTGGAATCTACTGCAACGTGACACTAAAGTTTGTTTTTTCCGCAGCCGCCATGATGAATTCAAAGAATGGTTCTCCCATGAAGATGGACTTGTGTTTTGTAAAGATGTTAATTCAGTCATGGAGCTCTTGGTCATGAACACAACGTGGATGAGTGGCGATTGATTGTTCATTGACTCCTCAAAAGTCAGCTTGAAAGCAGTCCTTCTTCACAACGGAAATAAATTTCCTTCTGTACCTGTTGCACATGCTGCAAACATGAAAGAGTCATACGACAACATGAAGTTGCTTTTAGAAAAGTTTCAGTATCAGAAATATAAGTGGAATATCTGTGGAGATCTGAAGGTCATTGCACTTTTGCTAGGGTTGCAGCTAGGTTACACCAAGTACTGTTGTTTTTTATGTGAGTGGGACAGTAGGGACAAGCAAAACCACTACGTTAAGAAGGATTGGCCAAAACGCACCTCACTTGTTCCAGGCAAGAAAAATGTTGTGAATAGTTCACTTGTTGACCCTGAGAAAGTGTACCTTCCTCCTTTGCATATCAAGCTTGGTCTTATGAAAAACTTTGTTAAAGCGATGGATAAAGCGCAAACAGGATTCACATACTTGAGAAATAAGTTTCCCCGGATCAGTGATGCCAAGATTAAAGAAGGCATTTTTGTAGGCCTTCAGATCAGAGAATTGTTAAGAGATGAGAGATTTGAAGGAGAGTTGAATGAAGTTGAGAAAGCTGCGTGGCAGAGTTTCAAAAGTGTCTGCACAAATTTTTTGGGAAATCACAAGGCTGAAAACTATCCTGAAATAGTAGGAGATCTTCTTAAGTCTTACCAAGCAATGGGGTGCAATATGTCATTAAAGGTTCATTTCTTGGACTCTCACTTGGACTTTTTTTCCGGAAAACCTGGGTGCGGTAAGCGACGAACATGGTGAGCGTTTTCATCAGGATATTTCTGCCATGGAAAACCGTTACCAAGGCAAATGGAGCCACAGTATGCTGGCTGACTATTGCTGGACTCTTAAGAGAGACATGCCTGAGGCAAAGCACAGCAGAAAATCAAAACAAGCTACTTTTTAAACTACAGGTATGTCTTTTCGATCATATTTTAATAAGTATGTAACTATATGGGTTTTTAAAAATTAAATTGCATGTCACACAAAAACCAGACCTGATAGAGAAATTTTACAAACTTATTTGGATTCAGCACAGAAAATACTATAAGAATAAGGTATTTTCATTCTTGGGACACGAAATAAATTTTTTTTTGTTGCCCAGTGTTATTAAAGGTGTTTTTATCGCTTTATGTGTTTGGTGTTTTCATTTGAAAATATTTTTTTGTTTTAAGTAAGTTTGTTACGTGAAAGTTACACATACAAAAGTTACATAAAAGTTAATGACAAAAAATATTATGGCAAAGTTGCGGGTCAAAGTTACGGTAAGTAAAGTTGCACGTAAGTTTCGCCAGAGTTACTGACAAAAAAGTTACGGATATGTTATTTGGGAGTTACGCGTAACAGTAATTAGAATGTATATCACGAAAGATAAGCAAATATATAGAACAAACAAGTAGATAAAGTGTTTACGTGGTTTGAGTGTCTGAGAACAGAAACTGAAACAATAATAAATGATTGTAAAAGAAAACATGGTTGGTTGGTTGGTTGGTTGGTTGGTTGGTTGGTTGGTTAAACACTATGTAATTTTAGTGAGGATGACTGTTCGGGAAGTGATGGGTGAATTTTATGTATGTCAAGAACGTCCAGAATTTTAGTTCCGTAGTTATTCTAGCGCTGGTTAAAACCTTAAAAATGGTCTACTGAGATAGGATGAAAAGTGATCAGAATGAGGCCGTATAGCGGAATACTCCATTTTGGAAATTGGTAGACTAGTTCTGTGAGAAACTCCAATATGTTTGGTCACCCTGTGTTTTAATTGTAGGGTTGTTTGCCCTACGTAGTTAGCTTGGTAGCTATCACACGAAAATAAATAAACGAGGGAGGACTTAAGTGCTTAAGAATGGGAACAAAAAACTTAGCAAGGGAATAACGAAGGAATAACAACGAAAATGTTAGAAATGCAATATTTGTAACACTTTCTGAAATTTTAACTATTGTGTACTTAAATGTATATTTTATTACTATAGCTACTGATGATAAAAATCCTGGTTTGCGAAACGTTTAGAAATAAATTAAATAATGACAAATTTTGGACTTTCCACACTTCGGTTCCTCTCTCTCTCTCTCTCTCTCTCTCTCTCTCTCTCTCTCTCTCTCTCTCTAAAGGCAATTCCTAAGCAAAGACGTGAGGAAAATACTGAGTTTTTAACTCTATTCTTTACGATGAAATTAAATAACTGAAGTAATAAAATCTTAAAATCTTGTTTAAGACACGAAATCGTATATAGGAAATGATAATCAGTATTTTATCTTTTATTTTTATTTATTTTCAAGGAATTTTCATTCCGAAACCGGGAAAGGGATTTTCAAAGGTATTTTTGTATTAAAAAAAAATGAAGATTACATTATGAAGGTTATTACATTATGCAATATAAATTTAGATAATAAAATGTAACCAGAAAATGACGATTTTTAGAGTGAAATATTTCCTGAGAGCAACGAAGCAATGTTTTATTATTGTAAATTTTAGGGAGAGAGAGAGAGAGAGAGAGAGAGAGAGAGAGAGAGAGAGAGAGAGAGAGAGAGAGAGTGACGAGGGATTTCTACTTACCATAATATTGCTGAAAAACTGTCTAGAACTCCTTCTCGTGGAAGTGGTATACGTTTCTAACCTTTTCTTTTGAAGCGGTATAAATCTAATTTCTGTAACTTTTCCCAATAATTTAAGTTCCCGAGGCTTCTGATTTTGTCTGTAAAGTATCTCTGTATTCCTTCTAAGTGACTAATTTTGTTTTATTTCAGGACGTAAGAGCTGAGCAATATTTCACTTACAATGCCAAGTAGAAGGCCATCAACATTCTGTCTGAGCTCCAGAAAATTTAAAGTAACTTTCAGTTTTTGTATGGTTATAACCTCCGTTCAAATATAGGTAGAAAATATAATTTTGTACCACTAATTGCAATATTAATTTCACGAACTAGCAAATGGAATTAGTATATGGACACTGTACAAACGCAATATTTTCTAAAGCGTTGGGTGTTGACGATTTCCCCACTTCGCCTTGTATATTTAACCAAATATAATGAATTTTTTTTTAAGTTTCTGTTACTATATTCTGAAGTTATACGCTGTTATTCCCAGGCCACACTTGTCAAGTGCCTCGCAAACTAGCAAACTCTACGAATATTACATTAAGGTTGTCAATCTTTGAATGGCAAAATAAATAACGAGGCGCGATGTTGGTGGTGTTAGGTTTACAGTTCTTCGCTGGTAATCTGGTCCCCTCCTCCATAAATAAAGGAACAATGTCTTGGGTATTTCTCCCGTAGCCAGGAGTCTTTCCATAGTAAGCACAGCGGCGTAGCGATTTCATTTTTACACCTATCACTCCCCGTATTATTCCATTTGACTGACTTTGTCTCAGAAGGTGATTTCATTTGTCACATAACACTCGCTATATGGTCCAATTTAAAACAGTTGTCTATAATATTCCGTATAATTTTACAAAGAAAGGCTTTCTCTCATGTAATTAATTCGGTTTTGTGAAAACTGAAAACTGATTCTATTTTGCTTTTTGCATTTTTCAGATTTCTTTACCCCGTTATTTATTTGTATGAAAATTACTAATTAATTATTAGAGACTGGGTTTTGTTTTTAAATTTTAGTTCTGTTACATAAAAGAATAAAATATCCAACGAAAAATAGCATCCCAATTAGTATTGTGTTTTGTTTTTTAAGTAATTATATGATTTTAGTTAATTATATGTTTTTAGGCGAATTTTTTTCTGAAACTGTACATAAAGTTAAAGCGTAATTCATTTTCATAAATATTTCCAGAAAAATTAAGAATATATTTACTTTAAAAAAAATTCAATAATGTAACGGAAGTCTCGTGGAAATTAAAGGTACAAAGCCACAACTGTAAATAAATAGGAATAATAGCAAAAAAATGATAATAACAGTAATAAAATGATTATATAATAAAAAATACTGATATTTGTTTACTGTAAGATTAAGTAAAAATTTACTTAAATTGCATATAAATATTAAGTTAATGAATTAACAAAACGAAGTATCCTATATTTACATACATTTTCTACTGCAACAATGAGACACTTGCAAAAGGGAGTTTTAGATTCGCTTTTAGTTTGAGACGTTTAAAGCACATTTATTACGGTCCTGGTGTGGTGTCAGTTGCATTTGTAAATACAGTGAAACTGTCTGTAGTCACGTTTATCAAGTAATCTTAGAATATTTAATTCTGGAGTCTACAGAACAGTTGTATGAAGATGAACCTTTTATTTTTCAACATGACCTGGCTCCAGCTCATACGGCTCGTGCAACGTCTGCGTGGTTTGATGCTCATAAAATTGAAGTCCTACCATGGCCAGCTAATTCTCCCGACCTTGATCCGATAGAAAATCTTTGGAATATTGCTAAGCAGAAGGTCTAAAAGCGTAAACCAGGAACACTTAGTGAAATAAAGAGGTATTTGATGACAACCTGACAATCGATAACTACAGAAGAATGCAATAGGTTTGTCAACTCGATACCATGTCGATTGGAGGCCGTAATAAGGCTAAGGATGGACCAACTAAATACAAAGAAGCAGAATTATAGTCTTTGATAAAGGTTTATTATAGTGGCAGTACTCAATAACTATAATGAATTTATTCTATATTTTTTGTAGCACCTGGCAAGATATTCTAATATTTTGGTATGTCGCTATGCATTAACTTTTCACTATTTAATAAGGTTTTTGCTACATTTTAATTTTTTCAAAACTGGCATACAGGTGTCTTTTTATCATAATGACGTCATGAATACGCCATATTCCTCAGAAAGGTGTATAACTTAAAGGTATTATCAAGGTCATGAGCGGTAGTAATAAGTATGTTTTACCTATTCTGGTTTGATGAGCTACAAAAAGATGTTGTACTTACTATTTCCTTTAATTCAGTCGTAGATAAAACACTAAAATTTTATTTCTTAAATAGTTTGCACAGATTCCTAAGATATAATATCAGTAGGCTTAAAATTGTAAGCTTCAACTATTTTTTGTTATTCAGGGTGTCGAACTGAGAAGAAAGGACACAGAAACGCCTTTACTCATTTTTATTATCAGAAATGTATTTACCTCATTAATACATCTACTATCCACTTCTGCAACGCCACCCACAATAAAATCAGCAAACACGATGGTATAAAGTACCACGTTCCCAGTACTTAGAAGTACTAGCGATCCACCCACTTATACCAACGGAAAAAAACCCTAGAGCAAAACTATATGAAAATATGCAAAAACTGTACAGTGATAAAGGAGATTGCATATTATAATACCTACAAGATTTGGATCAATGAAAGAAAGCCACCCCCAGCCTTCTTTAGTTAGCTTTATAAAGCTAAGTAACGAAAATATAACGACCTAACCTAACCAATCGTCAAGGGCGTACAATTGACCTAACGATTGGTTAGGTTAGGTCGTGATATTTTCGTTAGTTAGCCTTATAAAGCTAACTAAAGAAGGCTGGGGTGGCTTTCTTTCATTGATCCCAAGATTTAGCTCAGGAACAGATATCGAGAATACATTTGCATAAGTATAAGAGGATGTGAAAACTGCAGTGAAGACTCCCAAATAACAATAAATTATTACAACTTTTTCAGAGAGGCCATACAGTATTTTATAGAAAAAGAGGAGTATGTCGTATTTATATGGAAAATACATACGCAGGAAAAGTATTAGTAAAATATCAAACAGAAAAGTTGAAATACTTTAAAAATGGAAAAATGAAACGAACTCATTATGAACTCATACAAACTACAAAATACCACAGAAGAAGAATTTAAATTTGCTGTAAATAAAATAGAAAATAAGCTAAGATCAATTAAAATTTCAACACCGAATATAGATATTTGTGGAGACTTTAATTTTTCTTTAATGGGATTGATGAAAAACTATAATTTTACTTAGAGTAGGTTTAGAGGTTCCAAGGCAACATCTCTATGAAGACAGATTTCAGGCAAAACTATTAGGATATATTTAAATGATTTTTATGTGAAATAACCGCACTTAAATAAGATGTAAGTGGAAAATGCATTAAAGTTACCACTTTAGTACTTTTTGACTTTCCAGGTATTAGATATTAATACAAAATATGTGCTCATTCAAGAAACTGGTAAAGTATGATAAATCCTAAAGAGAACCTACTGGACTTAATTTTGGCAAATAGGTAAGACAAACCAATAAGTAAAAGTGTGACAAAAACTTTTTTAATATAACGAAATCGAAGTACAAATGGAACTTGAAGCCCAAAAAATTTTAAACGCATCCTACAGAAATAGAAGGAATATTTGTAGGATTAAATATTAATTCAAAGAAAACATATTGGACAAAAACAAATGCAAGGTTAAAGAAAATAATCCGGAATTACTAAATCAGAAAAAATTCCAAAATAAATTGTAGCAATTGTAAGAAACAAAATTGCACCAATACTATTCAACCCATTCATTTCCAAAAGACAAAACAGAAAACGAAGTAAACTCCAAAAGAAAAACCAGAGTGCTATTAAGAAAACGGAAACAAACAGCAAAAAATTCACAAATTCCAAAAAAGAGAAACTCAAGGAAATTAAAGTCAGAAAAAAGTATGCGAAATAGAGATAGATTTAAAACAAACATTCATTACTCCTAAGAAAAAGAAAAAAAAAAAGAGCGCAGAAAACAAATATCGTCCAAATTTTTTTAAACCTTCTCGAAAATGAAAAGTAAATAAGATTTTGAACCATTAAAAGATGGTAATAAAGAATACGCAAATGATTCCCCAAAAAAGTGAATTGCTTAAAAAAAATTAGAATTCTGTGTTTAGCAACCTTAACCCGAGAAGAAATTAGATCATCCGAGTGAATGTTTCGAAACTGATACGGATCATCAAACTTAGATAAGAATATGAATTCATAAAGCGATTTTTAATGCTCAGAAAGGAATATAATTACTGCTTCATTACAAATACGAGATAATACTGAAATGGGACCAGGCACATGTAGCTTTATGTATTTAAAGAAATGAAAGGTCGTAATCATGACAAATGATGGACCAAAACTAAATACTAAGAAGCAGAATTAAAAAGTCTTTGATACAGGTTTACTATATTGGCAGTACTCAGTAAACATAATGAATTTCTTCTGTTGTTTTTGTAACACCTGACAAGATATTCGAATATTTTGGTATGTTGGCAGGCATTAACTTTTCACTATTTAATAGGTTTTGCTATATATTTTTTCAAAACTGGTACGCAGAGGGGTCTTTTTATCATAATGACGTCACGGATACTCGATATTCCTCATAAAGGTGTATAACTTAAAGGTATTTTTTTATACAGGAAGGAGGGGCCAAGGGCAAATACCCACAAAAGCGCCCCTCCCATAGAAGAAGAAGAGAGCTAAAATCAATGTTTGGGGGTTTCGAGATGCCTAGACACTCTGCGTTTGAAAGATGGGAGGTCATAGACAGGATGAAAGATGGATTGAGGAAGAGTGTTCCAGAGTTGACCGGTTGAGTAGATGAAAGACTGAAAATACCGATTAACCCTTGCATTAAATAGTTGAACAGAACTGGAATGAGAAAGTGTAGAAAGTCTGGTACTGCGTACTCTCCTTAAAGGAGAAGGCATGCAGTTAGAGAATTCAGAAGAGCAATGTCCGTTATAATAGCGATAGTAAAGAGAGAGTGAGGCAACATTGCGGTGAACAAAGAGAGATTGAAGAGAATCGGTAAGAGGCGAGGAAATGATGAGACGAAAAGCCTTTAATTCCACCCGGTCAAGTACGGCTGTGTGGGTTGAACCACCCCACACATGAGAAGCATACTCCATACAAGGACGAACAAGACCCCTGTACGGAACAGCAACTGAGTGGGGGTGAAGAAACCGCGAAGGGTACAGCACACGCATCCTCTTAAAAGCTGTTTTAGAAAGAGATTATATGTGATCTTTCCAGGGAAGATCACGAGAAAAGGAAACGCCAAGAATGTTAAGAGAAGAGGAAGGATTGATTTTTGTGTTGTTGAAGGTAAGGGGATAATCGTGTGGAAGATTGTGACGAGTAGACAGATAGAAGAACTGAGTTTATGAGGCATTGAAAGCCACAAGGTTTTCTCTGCCAAAATCAGATATACCAGAAAGATCAGAGGTCAGGTGCCCCATAGCCGCCTCACGCGAATCATGAAGCGACTGCTGTGAGGGACGCTTTGGGAAGCGGGTGGAGAAGTGAAGAGTAGAATCATCGGCAGAGGAGTGAATAGGAAAAGGAGTGCGAATTAAAAGATCATTAATAAATAAAAGGAAAAGAGTGGGTGAAAGGACAGAACCCCGAGGAACACCACTGTTAATAGCTTTTGGAGAAGAACAGTGGCCATCTACAACTGCAGCTATAGATTGGCCAGAAAGGAAATTAGAGATGAAGGCACAGATAGAAGGATAGAAACCGAAGGAGGGCAGTTTCGAAATTAAAGATTTGTGCCAGACTTTATCGAAAGCTTTTGATATGTCTAGCGCAATAGCAGAAGTTTCACCGAAATCCCGAAAGGAGGATGACCAAGAGTCAGTGAGATATACAAGAAGATCGCAATAGAACGTCCCTAGCGGAATCCATACTGACGATCTGAAAGAAGACTGTGAGAAGAAAGGTGTTTAAGAATCTTCATATTAAGGATAGATTCAAGGTCATGAGCGCACTTTCGACAGTATTCTATTTTTTTGGGCGGGAGTTGTATTTGCGCCCTTAATCAACACCCAAACTCTGTTTGTGTCTGACCTAAATACTGTTCATGGCACATCATTTTTTTAAATGAATTGAAGTGAATAACCTTTATTGATAAAATAAATACAATTTACAATTTGTTTCTCAATTATATATGTTAAAACATAAAACAAATTGTAAATTGTGTTTATTTTATCAATAAAGGTTATTCACTTCAATTCATTTAAAAAAAACAACTATGTGCCATAAACAGTATTTAGGTCAGATACAAACAGAGTTTGGGTGTTGATTAAGGGAGTAAATACAACTCCCGACCAAAAATATAGAATACTGTCGCAAGTGCGCTCATGACCTTGAATCTATCCTCAATAGGAAGATTCTTAACCCTTTATGGTCGAACTTTTTGCGTAGGGTTGAGTCTAAATGCGTGTATTTGAAACGTTACGTATTCGACGCACAGTGCGGTAAAGGGTTAAACACCTTTCTTCTCACAATCTCTTAATTAAAAATAAAACAGATAATTATTTTTATTAATTAATAATATATAATTAATAATAATATATAACTCGTAAATAAGTATTATTAATTGAAGTATATATTAATCTTAAGTTATTAATATAGATATAAAACAAATACAAAGTCATTATTGAAGGTATGATACCAATACTATACAAAGAAATCAGTATTACACATGGGAGATGAACAATAACAAGTGATGTACATTTAATCCTAGATCACACACGAGAAATGAATAAGTTATAGAGTAGTATACATTTAATCCTAGATTTTTATTTGTATTCCATTATTAATCGAGATTTCAACTTGGTTTTAAACCAATTTACATTCACAATATTTTTTATATCAACATTTAAACCATTCCATAGTTTTAGTTCAATGAAAATGGATAATTTTTGAGATGAAGACAATCTAAATTGAGAAATAACATGCTTTGATCTATTTCTGGTCTGATATGAGTGGATTTTTTGATGAGTTACAAAATATTTATTTATCTATTGTAAGTTAATGATTTTGTTCTTAAACTCGTAAATAAAAATAAAATGTGCCAGTTTGATTACATCATTGAGCTTTAGTAGTTTTAGCCCTTTAAATAATGCACTAGGATGATCAAGGAAATCAGCATCAGATAATAACTTTATTGCTCGTTTTTGGATGACAAAGATACTGTTTAAAGCGCTGTTAGAGGAGTTTCCCCAAACAAGAGTGTAGTACGTTATATAAGGAAGAACAAGAGTATGATACAGAGTTAATAAAACCCGTTCAGAGACTACATTTCTAAGTTTAAATATTATAGCAACGCTCCTTCAAATCTGTTCTGAGATATAATTAACTTGATCACTCCATTGCAAATTCTTATTTAGCACTACACCAAGAAATTTTGTTACAGTACACTCCGTTACAGTGATTTCATCATTCAGTTCATCAAGATACACATTTCGTTTATTAGCAAAAATCATGAAATTTGTTTTACTGGTATTTAAGGAAGAATTTATTCGTGGTCAACCATTTCATTACATTGATTAGTTCTGATTTAAATTTATTCTTAGCTGAATATATTTAAACTGCATTTTTCCATTGGGAAAAAGGTTCAATGATTTCATACATAAACAAATTATTCAATGCAAATCTGCCCCCACAAAGGGACAGATAATCTGAAACGCTATACCTGTAAAAATCAGACAAGCACCAGCATTAATTTCTTTTTGCAAATCACTAGAAAAACACTTTATTAACTTCTATTAATGTATGTATATATATATATATATATATATATATATATATATATATATATATATATATATATTGCAACTTGTAAATATTACTAAACAAAGAAAATCACAGGGTGTCATTAAATTATATTTCATAAATTATGATAGCATACATATTCATGACGTCAAAGTGAACAAGAAAGTTCCGATGAACGTAAATCGGCAATCGCTTCGTTTCCGAGACACATTGCTTTTTTGCTGTGGACCATCCATTTCAAATGAAAGCCATATTTACAGCAAGTGCTCAAATCCTCATCGGTGGATTGAGCGGCATGGTTCCGTCGCTTGGCCACCCAGGTCTCCGGACCTAAATGCAATTGACTTTTTCTTTTTTAAAAAATGTTGTTTATGCAAGTGAAGTTAATAACATAGATGAATTATGGCAACGTGTTCAAGATTGTTCAGAAATAATACGTAACCATGTAGGTGTTTTCGAAAGTATGCGGCAAAATTTTCAACGACGCCTTGACGTATGTAGTCTTATGCAGGGAAACCATTTTGAGCACTTGCTGTAAATAAACTATGATAAACTTTAATGATTCTCATTTTAATTGGATCGTCCTCTGCAAAAAAGTAAAGTATCTCGGAAACAAAGTATTACAGATTTATGTTCATAAGAACTTTTTTGTTCACTTTGACGTCCTGAATATGTATATTAATTTATGAAACATAATACAGGGTGTACATAAAGTCAGGATCTATATTTGTGAAGCACTTGGAAATTATAAGGAATTCAATCATAAATGATAAAGTGGTAACATTTATTAAATAATTAAGAGTAGGATTCGACGTGACGCCCATCAATATCCCTGCACAGCTCAAATCGTTCCGCAGCATTTCTAAACACATTCTGGAGCATTTGCGGGGTTATGTTATCTGCAGCAGTTCGTATACGTGTACGTAAGTTTTCAAGACTGGTAATCTTCGTCTGATAGACGTGCGATTCGATAAAGCCCCATGCAAAGAAATCTAAAGGGGTTAAATCTGGTGATCTCGCTGGCCAAGGTCTGTTGCTTCCGCGTCCGATCCAGCGATTTGGAAAACGTCCATTTAGATAATCCTGAACAATTTTGGCATAGTGACAAGGAGCACCATCATGTTGATAGACGACGGTACTAACAATCCTATCCCCGTCGTCTATCAACATGATGGTGCTCCTTGTCACTATGCCAAAATTGTTCAGGATTATCTAAATGGACGTTTTCCAAATCGCTGGATCGGACGCGGAAGCAACAGACCTTGGCCAGCGAGATCACCAGATTTAACCCCTTTAGATTTCTTTGCATGGGGCTTTATCAAATCGCACGTCTATCAGACGAAGATTACCAGTCTTGAAAACTTACGTACACGTATACGAACTGCTGCAGATAACATAACCCCGCAAATGCTCCAGAATGTGTTTAGAAATGCTGCGGAACGATTTGAGTTGTGCAGGGATACTGATGGGCGTCACGTCGAATCCTACTCTTAATTATTTAATAAATGTTACCACTTTATCATTTTATGATTGAATTCCATATAATTTCCAAGTGCTTCACAAAAATAGATCCTGACTTTATGTACACCCTGTATAACAACACCCTCTATGCAAACTTCACAATCTTAACTCGGGTGCAGTCACAATTTATATAAATTATATGTTAAAAATTTCCATTACATATATTCAGTCATATTTATAATATGCCTCATTTATCTGTACTTTTATAACTTTAAGATTGTATTATCATTTCTAATTTGTGATAATAGAAATGAATTATTATTGGTGTTTCAACATGTTCTGTTTACAGTATTGTTTACCATTTTTCTTTTCTATTATTTCTATTATTATTTCTATTATTATTATACCCTATTGTTTATCACTTCTGTCTATATTATTTCAAAGGTTATCTCAATTTTCATTTGTAATGACAGAATTAACTAAATGCAACTTTATTTTATTTTCCACAAATTCTATTTATATTTCTTATTTTTTCATTTGTAAAAATAGAAATGAATCCCAAAGATTTTTGCTTGAAAAGCTGTCGTCATGCTTCCCAACGGCATATTCAAATAATTAAACTACTTGCCACTAAAATTACAAAATTAAACGTTAATACCAACATTGTGTAAACCTACTTTATATGGATGTGATGTATATTTTATGTAATATGTTCTTATGAATAAGGATTATTATTATTATTATTATTATTATTATTATTATTATTGTTTTTATTATTATTATTGTTTTTATTATTATAGAATACACATTACTTTTGTCTTTTATATTAACAATCGAGGTTTCTGCGTTGAAGGACTCTCTTTTTTTTAATAATTAACTTGGCTCCAAGGAAGTGTGCAACTTTCCCAAGCCTTCTCGTTTCTAGGAGTTTAGGGAGCTTTTCTTTACAAATTTTACGAGTTTCTTCACATACGTCATCACTAACGAAGATTTTTTATCCTTTCAGCTTTCTTCTGGTTTTGAGTATTAAATCTCTGCGAGTTTCATCCTCACATATTACTTTTATAGCTGACTCGGACGTCTTGGATTTAGTCGTGTCTCAAACTCCACAATTTGCTTTTTCTGGTGGAATTTGTTTCTTTGATCTGTAGGCATTCTTGTTCTTGAACCCAGCGATTCAGTCTATCTTTTATTATGTCCTCCACCTTTTTCTTACAGTAGTTTCACCCTTCGTTTCTCTATTCATTTCATCTATCCTCATTATGATTAAATTATTGGCACGTGAATTACCGTCTAAGCTGTTTAATTTGTCCTTAATTGAATCGTGCTCGGCTTTTATTGCCTCCATACTGCGGTTCTTTTTAGTAAGCGAATTTAGACTAGATTTAATGTCCTTTATTTCATCGTATGTGTACTGAATGCCCCTTTCGAGTTCTATATTTCAGTTGTGCATTGTTCCTCTTTAACAAGTCATTACTATGTTGCACAACTTCTTAAAACCAATCATATTTATTGGATGTAAAAATGATTTCGTGATTTTTAAAATAATTTTTTTCCCATGCTATCAACTTCAAGTCAACAGCGATGTGAAAAATAAACCTCAAACCAGCCAGACATGAAATGGCTTTCAGCCATCGAATTCGCCAAATATGATAATGACCACTTGCAACGATCTTTGTTTACATAGAAATAAATAAAAATATAAAAGAAGATTCGTGTGTTATAACCGTCTAGTCCTTATTCTGAAGGCATTAAATGGGCACTTATATATATATATATATATATATATATATCAGTGGGCACAGTTTGTCGATGGACTGTTTATCCGTGGTTGATATCAATATATCAGTCATGTATCAACTATACATGTACAACTATGTATCATGTACCAGCTGTACAACACACACACACACACACACACACACACACACACATATATATATATATATATTACAACTGCAACATTTAACAAAAGATGCCGAAACATCCCAAAATGGTGTCAGATTATTGCATTCAACGAAACTGTTGTGTAGATCCATATAATTCCACGAATGGGAAACAGGTCAGTTAAGAAACTTTGTACTTTTAAAGAAAGTTGACTTATTTTAAGGTTGATCTGTTAACTGAATTTCAAATTTTTGACCCGTCTTTAAAATAATAATTATTTCAAGTTTGAATCTGAATTTGAAATTAACTTACTTTTAACCCTTAAAGGTCGGGATTGGTGCAAACTTCCGCGCACCTGGGAGAAAATTTTTTTTTTAGAATTTCGCTCATGGTTTGTGAACCAAGCCCGACCGGTAACGATAACAGTTTGCCGACCAAGCCCGACCTTTAAAAGTTAAAGTTGAGGTCGAACTTGAATTTGGAAATGCGACTGATTTTAACCTTTTCATGCTTGAATTATGAAATCTTTTTAATTTTTTTCCTGTTCAAGCCAAAATAACCTCTAATATTCAGATTGTAAGTCTCAAAATTCAGATCGTAAGGCTCAAAATCGATGGTCAAGCTCGTTGCCATAAGGCAACATTCGGTATTAAAGGGTTAAAAGTGATATTGCATTATATTAACTTGATTTATACTTATTCCTTTTTTCAGTCATCTTTTAATGGATTTCTAAGTATAACTTCTAAAAAATGTTAACATTCCTTTAGAGAAATACCGCATTTAAAATTAGTTTAGATAGTACCAAATTTGTTAATGCAGGATTAGGATAATAAAGTGAAAAGTAATTTATATTTTTATCTGTAGTAGAATTTAGGGCATGAAAATTGTGGAATACAGAATATAATATAACTTAATTATTATCCACGCCTACACAAAGCATGGGCGCAGCCAGGCATTCAAAACCTATACGCACGAGGTCGTGAAAATCGAAAATACATCAAACGCGTCAAAAAAGTATATTAAGACTATTTATTTATAAACAAATGAATAAATAATAATAAGGCGTTATTCAGTAACTGGGTGCGATTGTTTTAAATATACGCACGTGCGTATAATGCGTATACCTAGTTACGCCACTGTAAAGCCGTGACTGAAACAAACTTTCGGGTATGATAAAGTGACTGTACGTTCCTTAACCATTTTTAACGTGACTGTAAAAGCAGAGTTACGAAAGTTGAAATTGTTTATAACATTAAAAAAAAATATATATATATATATATATATATATATACACTGTATATATTGTTTCAGCTAGTTCACACGGTTTAACCTGGCTTTGATCCTGGATCTCTTCAGTCACAATCTGCGTACCAGTAAGCACAGATATTATTCGGTGTAATTGATTCCGGGCCCTGCTCCAGATGGTTTGTGGGTTTCAGGTAACACACAGTACCTAAAAAAGTAATTTATACATACTGAATCATTCATAGTACACTGTGTTTCAAGTGAAGAATACAGGTAGATTAGATTTCCAACTTAAATAACATTGGTAGTAGAGGTACTATCGCTTACAAAAGTTGGGATAACTTGGGATAACTTGGTATAACCTAAAACCTGTAATTCGCTACTTCCTTCGGAAAGAAACGAGTGAACTGAAGGAAAAGAGGAAGAGACAGAGAGACAGAGAGACGATGAAGAATAGAGATAGGAAAAGGTAAATAGAAAAAAGGGAGATAAAGAAGAAGAAGAAGAGAGAGAACACGTGATCACTGAGAGGAAGGTAATTAATGAATCAAAAGAAAATAATATTTGAAGAAAGGATATATATATATATATATATATATGAATAGAAACGACGTAATAAGGAGCGTCTCTGCACACGGGGAAGAGAAATAGCGAATAAATGAAAAATGAGGCGAACCGCCCGGGAATCGAACCCAGGGCCTTCCAATTGCCGGTTGGATGCGCTACCATTACACCACGGACCTCGATCAATCATAAATCGAAATTCTCCTACATAGGGCAGAAACCAATGCCCTGAGAGGGCACCCTCGCAAATCGTGAATATGTGCATTTAACTGCAATGACCACGCAGTATATAAATGAATAGAAACGACGTAATAAGGAGCGTCTCTGCACACGGGGAAGAGAAATAACGAATAAATGAAAAATGAGGCGAACCGCCCGGGAATCGAACCCGGGGCCTTCCAATTGCCGGTTGGATGCGCTACCATTACACCACGGACCTCGATCAATCATAAATCGAAATTCTCCTACATAGGGCAGAAACCAATGCCCTGAGAGGGCACCCTCGCAAATCGTGAATATGTGCATTTAACTGCAATGACCACGCAGTATATAAATGAATAGAAACGACGTAATAAGGAGCGTCTCTGCACACGGGGAAGAGAAATAACGAATAAATGACGCTCCTTATTACGTCGTTTCTATTCATTTATATACTGCGTGGTCATTGCAGTTAAATGCACATATTCACGATTTGCGAGGGTGCCCTCTCAGGGCATTGGTTTCTGCCCTATGTAGGAGAATTTCGATTTATGATTGATCGAGGTCCGTGGTGTAATGGTAGCGCATCCAACCGGCAATTGGAAGGCCCTGGGTTCGATTCCCGGGCGGTTCGCCTCATTTTTCATTTATTCGTTATTTCTCTTCCCCGTGTGCAGAGACGCTCCTTATTACGTCGTTTCTATTCATTTATATACTGCGTGGTCATTGCAGTTATATATATATATATGGGTGGGAAATCGATATGAACCGGAATCGAAAACTGAAAACAAAACGACATTTAAAAAAAAACCTAAAATCGAAACGTTTTGCCAAAATTAAAATCGAAACTGAAACTAAAATAAAATAAACTGAAAAATTGAAAACCCAAATCGAAATTGATATTCGATTATTTATTTCAATAAATAATTAAATTAACAAATAAATAATAAAGAAACAATAAATAGATAAAAATGGATAAAAGAGATGGATAAAATAAATGGATAATTTATGAAGACCTTATTCATATATAAATTTCCCCAATGGATGCACCAATACTACTTAAAAAATTACTAGAAAGTCCCGTTGCTAAGTCAAAGGATGTGTTTCATTCACATCTAAATTTTAATTCAGTCTGAAGGCGCAAAAGTATAATAGAAATGAACTCATAAAGATCTACAGATCTACAGAAGCTAAGGCTAACAAAGACCCTAAGATCGACTCTAAGGTTAGCCCGAGAGAAAGGAAAGTAGGGGGTTAAGAGAAGAAAATAAGGGGTTAAGTAAGTAGCAACACCTATCACTCATAGGTTAACATTTATTCAGAAAAAGAAAAAAGACTCACCATCATCATCCGCTTGCCACTGCCGACAAGTCAGAAAAATAGTCGGAGAGAATAGGAAAGGGGTGAAAGATGAAAGGAAGTAAAATAAGAACACTTACAAACCATGCAAACACAGTCTTAACTCACAGTCATACCATGCAAACTACAGGCATGCAAGTAAAGAGAGTTACAGACATGCAAGTAAGGAGAGGATAAGGAAAAAAAAGTAGGTAAACTTAAACAAAAAGTGGGTTAGTTTGCTCTACGAGCTACATCTACGTTCACGTTAATCTAATTTTTTTTTTTATTGCTGGCATCACACGCTGGCATGTCACAAGCTGGCATTAATCGTCAACAGACTCGTCCTCGACCACCATCCCCAGAGCTCCTGTTACTAATTGTTTTTTTATTTTAAACAACGTTAATATTTTTAAAATACCTATCTAAACGGTTCTTAAACATAACGCTGGTTGAGTGAACGACTGACGCGGGAAGATTATTCCATTTATCAATTACTTTAAACGTAAAGAAGTTTTTAGCGATATTAGTAAGGAAACGTCTGCCACACAACTTAAATCCGTTATTACGAGTATTGATATTATCGAAAGTGAACAATTTGTCAAAATTTACGTTATCGATGTTATTAACGATTTTGAAAACTTCAATAAGCTTCCTCCTTAATCTCCTAGTTTCGAGTGAATGCAAGTCTAACTCTTTTATCCTATCTTCATGAGGCTTGTTGCTCAATGACGGAATTAGTTTTGTGGCACGACGCTGAACCCTTTCTAACCTATCAATATCCTCGCGCAAATACGGGCACCAAAACTGAACGGCATATTCTAAATGAGGCCTGACTAGGGACTTGTAAAGGGCAATGTAATATCCTTCGATTTAAATTCGAAATTACGCGATATGAAGCCTAACCTCCTATTAGCTTTTGCGCAAGACTCCAAACACTGGTTCCTAACTTTTAAATCCTTAGATACGCGTACGCCTAAATCTACTTTCTCGTCAAGGCTCGCTAACTCTCTATCATCCATCGTGTACGTAAAATTATTGTTACGAGAACCTACATGCAAAATTTTACATTTGTCTACGTTAAATTGCATCTGCCACTTATCTGTCCACTCCATAATCCTATTTACATCGTCTTGGAGCCTATTTCTATCGTCCTCGTTAACAACCTTACCGCCTATTTTAGTATCGTCCGCGAAGTTTGACACGTTACTAGTCAATCCTACATCTATGTCATTAATGTAAATTACGAATAGCAGTGGGCCTAACACTGAACCCTGTGGGACACCGCTACCTACATCCAACCACCCCGATTCGCTACCATTAACAACGACCCTCTGTCTCCTAGCACGAAGCCATTCTTCTATTAATTAATCTTCTATGCGGAACTGTATCGAACGCCTTTTTAAAATCTAAATAAATAACGTCAGCCGCTCTATGCCTATCGTATTCTCGCACTATTTCGTTATAAAATTCTAACAAATTAGTTAAACAAGATCTATGACGTCGAAACCCATGCTGACTACTATTAATCAAATCTCTACTTTCTAAGTGATCGATGATACGATCCCTAACTACGGATTCCAAAAGTTTACCGACAATTGACGTTAAGCAAATGGGCCTATAATTGCAAGCTACTGTGCGGTCGCCTTTTTTTAAAAATGGGCGTGACGTTAGCTAATTTGAAGTCTTCAGGAATAATTCCCGTTTCAAGTGACTGATTAAAAATCTTTGTTAAAGGGCCTACGATAACGTTCTTCAAATCTTTCAAATGCCTGAGATAAAAAGCGTCAGGGCCTGGAGCCTTGCTAACTTTTAGCCTATCGATATAATGCGCAATCTCACCCTCGTAAACAGTTATTTCATCCAAAATAGTCTCGCTACTAAATGAAACGATATCGTCCACGTCGGGGACATTATTTACGTCTTCTACGGTAAAAACTGTCGCAGAAAAGTTAAGTTAAAAGTTAAGTTAAAAGTTAAGTTAAAAATGTTGTTAAAAATTATTTTACCAATTTAATAAATAGGTTTATTTTGTAAATGTTTTTTAATATAATTCATAAATATTAAATGTGCATGGATGTAATTGTCGCATAGTTTTCACTTACTTGTGCAGACCAGTCCCAGACAGTTCTTAATTAAGCAGTTTTTAAACATATTGTAAGTTATCACAGTATCCTTATAACCGTCGATGTCATATCCAGCAAAATCAGTTTGATCCCTCTTTCGAAACTTGCAGTCTGTTATAATAAAGCATGAACAAAGGTCAGAATTTTAGAATTATTATTACATGATACGTTCTAACAGTAACGTGAAGTGGACACATACTGTAGTGCCTGAAGGTTTTTACTCCTTCAACTCCTGGGCTAATGCCACTGCTCCTGCAGTGGCTGAATGTGCTTGATTCTCTGCAGTAGGATTGCAGCCTAGTTTTCCAAGGATAAAACGCTCATGTAGTTACTGAGTGCATTAATGCATAGTGAAGTTAATTCCTTTATATGAACACAGCTTTCCTAGAAATGTGAAATAGATGTCTGCTATAGAGAGTCCATCGTAGCCAGCCTATGTAAGAGCAGTTGGATTGCAGCTCTTTGGCTCATGTAGCGTTGTACGCATGATTTCAAGTAACTTGATTAATTTTCAGAAAAAAATGCATACAGGAAGAAATAATCTCTCACTTTCTAAGTACAAGAGGGAAGTTCCGTTTGTTAAAATACAGTAGGTCTTTCGTTTAATGTTCACATTTTCGCAACCCAGTCTATAGTCTTAGATCATTTTCCTCTCAGCTTATCAGAGCTTGTACAGAAACTTACTTAGTAATCCTACTGGACGTCTCTCTTAATTTCTCGGCTTTTTTTTTCGTTGTTTACCGTACCAGTTCAAGTGGAATCCAGTAATAGATAAGAATCAAGTCAGCAATCACCTTATCATTAGTTGAAAACTAATTGAAGAAAATCTTCCCTTCAACCTAAACAGCAAACTAAGTCGAACTAATTGTATATGAAACAGCAATGCAGTAATGAACGCAGAAAAGGTACAAACCAGAACATTGGCGAAAAGATGCCATTCACGCTTCGTGATATTATCTCCGCTTGTCGAAATGCAACAAAGCACACCACGTTCAAATGAGTTCCAATCAATTTTTTGTGACTTATGCATTATTTCTTACTACAGGGAGATTTTTTTTCACACTAATAACAGAACTTACTTTAATAACAACACTCAATACAGCTAAGTTTAGAGAAGAAATTCAGATACTGTAAATAACTGTAATATTATAAATTTAATATTAAACCATACAAGTACGATAAGTTTATTTTAAATTATTTGAAATGGCTGTATGAATTTGAAAATTTCAGCTTTTATTATAAAACACGGACCTTTTCCAGTTTGTGTACCGTTTTTCATATAATTTATTTTTGAGAATATTTTTGTTAAAACTAACGAAAATATCACGACTTAACCTAACCAATTATCAAGGGCGTACAGTTGATCTATTATTAATTATAACATTGTTTGTTTCTGGAATAGTATTTACTATTTACTAATAGATCAACTTGGTTAGGTTAAGTCGTGATATTTTCGTTAGTTTTAACAAAAATATTCTCAAAAATAAATTATATGAAAAACGGTACACAAACTGGAAAAGGTCCTAAAACACCGATATTTGTTGGGGGTAGAAGCGTCATACATTAATCTATATAGCATAAAAAATATCTAAATACTGTACATATATCTACCTACCTAGCTACCATCTACCTATTTGGGTGCTACTGTAGTATGCGGTCTACCTACGATTCGGCGGTCTACCTTTTAATTATAGCTTCTTATCTTGTTTACTAATTGTTTGTTTACATCCCATTGTCAATCGCCCTTGACGATTGGTTAGGTTTAGTCATGATATTTTCGTTAGTTTTAACGAAAATATCATGATTAAACCTAACCAATCGTAGGTAGACCGCATACTACAGTAGCACCCCTATTGGCCTGCCTATATATATACATATACATATACTAGAAAAAAATCACAATTCACGTGAACTTATAATTATATTAAAAAACACACAGGTCTTTTCTTTAATTTAGTTGTGGGTTCTTTTAATATACTTCGATAACTGTGATCATGGACTTATAACCCACAAACTTAAT